>PISX010009564.1:0-75162 GCA_004024625.1 Mellivora capensis
CCACCCAGGCGTCCCTGGTAACACGTTTTTAATGTGAACTCTTTGTTTAAAGCAAATGCAGCCCTGAGGATTTGGCTACTGCCTACAACAACAGGGGGCAAATCAAATACTTCAGGGTTGATTTTTATGAAGCCATGGAGGACTACACCTCGGCCATACAAGTCCAGCCCACTTTCGAAGTTCCGTATTACAACAGAGGGTTGATACTGTATAGGCTGGGTAAGAATTATCTTTTTTCCCTTTTTCCCTTGACTATATGTTATGAATTGAGAGCCCTTGATGTTTACTACTAATGTAGTAAACATCAAGTCTTAATGTCACATAAAATTTGGGTGTAGCGCCTGGAACAAAGGAAGCATTTATTTTAGGCTTCTGGTAGGCTTTATAGTGGAGCATTGGGGTGGGATTGGACCTGGAGACCCATGAGAGTGACCCCGTTACTTTGTGCCTGTGTATTCCCAACTGCGAAACGAGGACAGCACAGATGATGAGTTAAAATTTTTACAGACACGTGAGACGATATAAAGTGAAGGGGTTTTAGATCCTTGGATTAAAGGACTGTAGGCACTGTTTCTTTTTTAAAGTGTTAAAAGGAATACCAATTTTCTGTTCCTTAGTGATAGGATTTTGTTGAGGTTTTATGATGATTTATGCTATTTCTCTGTTAAATCTCAAGAAACAAACCCAGAGCTAATTTTAAGGGTTCATTTAAAGCTAATTTAAAATTTTAATTTTAATTATTCTGTAAGGGCATGCAAAATTACTTTGATATACACATCCATATGTCATTATTAAGAAGAAAAAAATCCTTTACTAGGTGTGGTTAGAAGCTCATAAATATAAAAGCATGTGTATCTGAACTTTGTTATGAATAATATATAGAAATATTCAGTTTTATTATTCTTTTTCATTTTTTTGGGTTCTGGTACAGGATACTTTGATGATGCTTTGGAAGATTTCAAGAAGGTATTAGACTTAAATCCTGGATTTCAAGATGCTGCTTTGAGCTTAAAACAGACTATTCTAGACAAAGAAGAAAAACAAAGAAGAAATCATTGAAAAAAATGTTTTGCAAGTTTTGACTTAATTAAAATACTGACTCATGACCCTTATAATACCTGGCATCTCATTCTTTATAATGTAAAGTAGGTGTTGAGTAATTACTATTTTTTTTTTTTTTTGGGTGACAAGCTATTTTGATATATATTCAAGATAAAGAGATTCATGCATTAGCACTGAAAGTTTAATATATTTAAAGTAGTTAATTTCAGCTTGAGCAACTGTTGAATAACTGCTTTTCATAAAGTATAAATAAATAATATCAATACATAGTTATATATGATTACAGTAAAATACTTAAAGAAATGTGTGACATTTTCTTCATTAACGTTATATTTTTTATTATTTTCATTCCCAACTTTTTATTTAAAAAATTTGACATCTGGACTGAACCACCTAGGTGCCCTTCTCTTGGCTTCTATTCTCTTTTCCTTACTCTTGACTGGGGTCGGATGTAATATGAAAAAACCAAAAACCAAAACTCTGTAAAAGAACTTGTTTAGTTTCTCGAATTCATTGATTCTTCATCCTTTGTCAGAAAAAAAAAAAAAAATCACTGAAGGTCAGAGTCAGTACTTGCTGATTAGAACCCAGATGCTTATTTTTCTCTTGTCTTATTACTGGAAATAACTGAAGGATAATATATTTTTATCTCGTGATCAAAACTTTAGGTGTTACACAGATTGTAAATTTCTGATTTACTAAATAATACCTTTGTTATGTGCCTTCAAGATATTCTTTTATGTGTGCTATTGTCCGATTTCTCCTATGTTAGCATTTCTACTAAAAATGTACCCAAACTGTGTCATCTTCCAGCCTTTCTCTCCCTGAAAACAAGGCAGAAAATTGTGGTTTGTTACAAAGTAAGGTAAGAGAGTAAATGGATAGAAGTTACTTCTGAGCTTAGAGAATTACTCTTACACCAACTGAAAACCTGGAGCTATTTATGCTTTTTTTTTTTTCTTTCTGAAATCCAGAACTGAATGAAGCCAACGGATTTACTTTATGATAGCAAACTACAGTCGGCTGGTGGAACAGGAAACTCTTTCCCAGTCAGCGTTTAGTCATTACCGATTTGCCCTCTCCTGGATCTTCTCTTTTTTCTGTCTTTCACTGACTTCTCTAACCTCCCCTCACTCACTACATAGTCTTGCCATTACACCCCCCATCATTTTGCTGGTCTGAAAGTCTTTCTCAGTGGGTGTGGTGGAAGCCAGCCTACCTTCAGGGCAAATCAATTTGGCATTTGCATGGATCTTTGTAATCTCTCTGCCAAACCTAATTCCCCCTTAAAACTTTAACTCAGTTTCCTAAACCACTTTCTTGCCTAACAAACTTAATTTGTCCCTAAAAATGTTTCTAAATGAAAAGCCATTACATGAAAAAAAAAAGGCCGTTTTTAATTTAATTTTTTAAAAAAAGATTATTTATTTGACAGAAAGAGAGTGTGTGAGTGCATAAGCAAGGGTAGTGACAGGCAGAGTGAGAGGGAAAAGCAGGGAGAGAGAGAGGGCAGAGCAGGGAGCCCAATGCCGGGCTCAAACCCAGGACTGTGGGATTATGACCTGAGCCAAAGGCAGATGTTTAACTGACTGAGGCACCCAGGCACCTCAAAATCCGTTAATTTTAATGGAAAAAATTATGAATTCCATTTTAGCCCAAGATACCCAAATACTTTTCACAGAAAAATATATTGATTGAGCAATTAAGACAAGTGTATGTAAGTACTAGCAATTTGGAATTACATAAGTACATTTACAACAATTTCATCAGGTGTAATGGCATGAGTGCTTACTACACTCATTTTTTTTTCTTTCTATACAATTTTTTAAAGGACTTAAGTGAGATATAATTTGCACAGCATACAATTCACACTTAAAGTGTATAGTTCAATGTTTTTAAAGTACATTCAGTTTCTCTACCGCTTTTAAAACCAATTTTTCAAGGTTTGGGTCTCATAGTCCTCTTGCAAACTGCACTTGCTGAAGTTATAACAGAAAAACACTTTTGGGCAAATGAAGGGCTACACATTACGGAGTCCTTCACAATACCAAAGAGCTTACAGACACAACAGATGGAGAGTCCCAAAGGATCCTCTCATCCCGCTAAGTAGCACAACACCAACCGTGCTGGGGAAATGGGAGGGTATGCCTCATCTGAGGCTAAGACATGGAAATTTCACTCTTCTTTTAGCATATTTTAATTACCATATTTGAGTGAACAGGTTGCAAATTGTTGAGAAACATGTGGTATAACTTATCAAAATCCCAGTGAAAAGTGAACTGAACGATCACTACAGGAACTGTGTTATTGTGATAGCTTCCAGGTAAATTCATGTTTTGGTGTTTTCTGTATTTCTCAAAAATGTGGCAAATTATGGGAAAGTGATTCCAGTTTACATGGCATTTGGTCAGAGAGATTTGTTAAATTTCACATCTAACATTAGGGGACTTAAAAAAAAAAAAACCACTGTTCTTTTCAAAAAAGGAAAGAAGAAATTTTTTTTTTTTGAGACGCAAAGCCATTGGTAAGATTTAAAAACATAGTTTGTATCTCTTCAAATCACAAGGAGATAAAAAGACACATCCATATAGCAAAAGACAAATGAGAAACACCCACAAGGGAAGCCCCAAAAGCAGAAATTATGAGCTGTGAGTGTACATTAACCCAGTGAGGGAAGAACTCAACAGGACGCTCCCAGGCTTATGTCTGTCAGCATCTCATCTCACATGCAATAATGCAGGGAAAGTCTTATTTTTCATAGAGGATGAAGCTGAGGCTAAGAAATTCAGCAACTTGCCCAAAGTCATGTTCCAAAATCCATGAAAACATTAGAAACTGTAGTTAGTATCAGATGATTTTTGTTGTTGGCATCAACTCAAAGCAGACATGAGAACTTTTTTTCCCCCCTTTGATCCTGATACAAAATTTAAATTGCCTGTGAGTTGTTTTAGCATCCATCAAGGTGAGTAGCAAAACAATATTAAAATTAGCTTTTACCATGGAACATTATTGCAATTCTAAACTTGCTTGTTGGTAATTTTCCTTCCTGATTGAAAACAGACACAGAAGATGGTGAAAAGCAGATTAATATTAAGAGCAAACTCCATTTGGAGAATGGAAACCCTCAGCTGCCAATATATAAATTTGTATCTTATGTTAAGAAAAAGTATCCAACATCTATAAGCAAGGCAAAAGGAAGATTGCATATCCTTTCAATATTATGCTGAGTGCAGCCTAATAGACCCACCCAGGGACTATTAAATTCTCTGAGATTACATGTAATTTACAGATTTTTGTCCAGAGAACATGCAACTGATTTTTTTCTGGTAGAAATGGTATCATGGTTTTAACACCCAGGAGGGCATTAACTAGTTATGATTCTAGCTTAACCTAGTGACTTAATTCCCCAATTAGTCATTGACTTTAAATACTCAGTTCCTTAAATGCTCTTTGACCATCCGGCTGGTTCTCTCATTCATGAGTCGAATAGATATTTGTCATGTGTTTGTTCCGTTTTCTTAGAAGAGTCATGCTTAGTTTTAAAACAGTTTATATTTGGGCACTTCTATTGAGAAAACAAAACCAACTTTAATAGAGTTTGCCATTATATAGCGTCTTATTTCTCACAGACTAAGAGAAAAGGGGGACTGGAAGTTTCTACTGCCTGTTTATTTGAAATTTCAATGATTCTTGTTTGGATTATGAGAAGTTTAATTGAGCTCTGACTGAAGCAGAGTATGGGGAAGGCCTTAACCTTAAATTGCAACACATGTATGTACTCCTTTGAAAAGTAGGCAAAAGGGCAGAGAATGTAGAAAACAAAAGTCCACCCACCCTCCACCCCCAGGCACTTTCCCGTTCTCTCGTGGCAAAAGAAACCACTCTGAAGTTGTATCTATCCTTCCAGACCTTTCTCCATCGATGGATAAGTACACAGACATGTGTGCACGGCCATACACAGATTAATGGCACACGTATCATTATTCAGTCATTTAAATGATTGCTGATCTGGGACATTGTTCTCAGTAAGAACATAGCAGTTGGCCTCATTCTGCTTGGACCCATGATTTTAAAAAATACATTAGGAATGCTTGCTGATTTTCTGATATAAAATTAATAAGGCATACGGTCATAAAATTTAAAATTTAAAAATTAAAACCCTACAGGAGGGCTAAGTGGAGACTAAGACCCCCGACTCCTCCAGAAGTGACCACTTTAACCAGAACAACTGGAAACAAAGTGTCAAACCGCTCACTTTCCTGCTTCCACCACTCACATCTTTAAAACCTCAGTTTGAGTTCTTTTCACCACCTTCATAGATCTGTACCCTCACAGGGCCCCCTGCTTCTGGCCCCCAACTTTTTCTTTGCGGGTCTCCCAACCGGTCTGCCTTGGCTCTCACCCTGGAGTGGCTTGTCTAAGTAAGCAGCAATTTCCCCAAAGGACTTTGTGCAGCTGCTCCCTCCCTGCCCCTCATTCAACAGCTGGCCCTCTCGTCCTCCAGGCCTTTGATCCTCTGCCCTCCCCGCTCCCCCAGAAGAGGGCCCTCTTCTGACTGCCCTGGGGAGCTATGCAAATCCTCATCACCCACCTCCCCTCACTTTTTCTCTGTCTACCCTTACCACCTGTTTATTCCTTTTGTCTCCCTGTCCTCTCCCACCAGGAGGTAGGCTACCCTGGGATAGGGACCTTTGCCTGCTTTGCTCGGGCTCCATCATCAGCGCCTTGAGGGGCCTCAGATATGGAGTGGATTAATGAGTTCATTATCAAATCTGCTTATTAAGTTGCTCTTTAGATCTTACAGATTCATTGCTGGCTAGTAGGTGTGGGGTGGACAAGTATTTGATCCCTTGTTTTTCAGTTGATCTTGAAAAGGGGCCTGATTTTTAGTTGTTTTTATTTTAAACAGCTCACTGTTCTAGTTTTAGAGGCAGAAAAGTCCTCTAAAAGACAAGGTTGATTCAGCAAGGACTTTCTGTTTTAATAGGGCTTTATAACAGGTACCTGTTAAGGGTTGAATTGTGTCCCCCAAAAGATATGTTGGAGGTCTTAACCATCAGTACCTCTGAATGGGATGCTGTTGGGGAAGGGGGCTGCTGTGATGTTAAGTAGTTGAGGTGAGATCATATTGGGGTGGGGTACGACTATTGATCCAATGCGACCGATGTCCTTATAAGAAGGGAACTTGGACTCAGACACAGGGGAGAAGGCCATGGGCATATGAAAGTAGCCACAAGCCAAGAACCATCTGGAGCCAGCAGGAGTGGGAGGAGGGCAAGGAAAGATCCTGTCCTGGAGCCTCCAGAGGGAGCACAGCCCGCTAACACCTCGAGGTCAGACTTGGAGTCTCCAGACCTGGGAGAGAATGCATTTCTGTTGCTAACAGAAATGCACACAGTCTGTGGCGCCTCGTTATGGCGGCCCTGGGAGACTGAGTCAGCACCCAATAGTAGTTCACTTTCTGAATGACAGGCGTCTTACACATACGCCTTGGTGTGCTTGCACCCACAAATGCCACTCTGTGCGAGGAGGAGTAAACATTTGGTCACAATGAGCCTATCAGCTAAAGATCTCCGAGGACGGGGAGTGAAGGAAGGGGCCTTATTTCCCTTTCTCCTGACTGAATCAGGAGAGGGGCTCATGACCAGGGACCCTACATGCTGGTTTGCCCTGGCTATCCGCTGAGAAGTTCACAACCACCCTGTGTGCCTTCAAGACACACAGCTCTTGGAGGACAGAGGCTCCTCTGGCTTGAGACTGGAAAGACAAGTGGGAGTCCTTTGAGGCAGCCAAGCGACAAGCCATTCCAAAAAGCCAGGTGAGACGCCACTGGAGCTGGCTGAGTGGCAGGACTGGGAGCTGGCAGGGGAGCTGGCACTGGGGCTCACAGAACAATCATCATTTCCATTTCGAAGACCGGCTGCCAGGAGACTCACCGGAACTGGAGCAGCCTCTTGAATGGGGAGGAGAGGAGGTGGGCTGATGGAGTGAGGTGCCTGCGCCTAGAGCCCGAGCCCGCATCTGTCACGGAGGCCAGCGCGTGACAGTGGCCAGCGTCTTCTCTACCCTTGTTAACCTCCTCCCACCCTCCTGTCTCTGCTCTCAGTGTTCTCTCCCAGAACACCCTCTTTCCCTCATTGATTCAAGTCCTGCCCGTTCTTGAAGCTTCAGCAACTACCGTGAACTCTTCCCTGTCGATATCAGCCCAGACTCATGTCCTTGTTCCCCAGGGTTTCGCTACGGTCTAGACGGAGCACCTTTGCCACTGAATGTGGTCCGCAGACCCGTGGTGTCGGCATCAGCTGGATGTATCTCAGAGTGTGTTCTCAAGAGTGTGCTTCACTGGTCCCCAGAAGACGCTGGTGCACACTGAGGCTTGGGGACCCTTGTCTAGATCATTCAGCTCAGCATCTGATTATGCTCTTCTGTTTCCTGGGGGTTTGTGGCTCCCCCACATCGAGCTGGGGACCCCGAGGACAGGAACTGCATTTGTATGTGTCTTCCTGGCACTTGGCCCAGGTGTTAGCCCAGGTGCCTGAAAGCCAGGGGTGACTGATCAGGGTCTCTGCCCCCATCCGTTCTATTCATTCTATTTGACCAATGGAGAAAGGGAGAGGAGGAAAGGACAGATGCTGGGAGACTTCCCTCAGCTCTCCTGACTCTCCCAAGGACTTGAGTTTCCTGGGGAGGGTGGGTGGTATGTTTCCTCTCTCAAATTGGAGATCACATTGGTACCATGGAATTTGGCATGATGGATAACACTGAGTTATCACGTCGGGGCCTGCCTCGATCCAGGATTCTGTCTGCAATAGTTTTATGTGGGGTTTCCTCCCTGGAAAAAGTCATCACTATTGAGCAAATCAAGCAATGCTGGCTCACTATTCCTTTTTTTCTGGATCAATAGGTCCTTCGTCTGGGCAAGTAGCAGTGGCTAGCTCTGTTGGCTCACGGTACCCGTGAGAAGGATTTTCAGACATGACTAATGTATAGCCTCCTCGGGCTTCCTACTCACAGGCTCTCAGAAAACACTAACATGCTCTGTCCTCATCAATTACCACCGCAGCCAGCAGTCCTGGGCTGGCCTGCCCTCGCCTCAAGTGCTCTTCCTCCGTCGGCTAGCGCTCACAGTTCTAGACATAATTCCTTTTGAATTGCTTAATGGGCATATAATTTTAATCAGAGTCATATGACACTTGAGCTGGAAGGAACTTGAGAAATCATCTCCTTGATTTTTATTTATTTATCATTTGCTTATTGAAAAGACTTTATTTTGTAGAGTTCTAGGTTTACCACAAAAGAGGAAGGTACAGAGATGGACATACACTTTCTACCCCTCCATAAACGCATAGCTTGCCTCATGACCGACATAACTCCCCAGCGTGGTGGTTGTTTTGTTTTTATTTTTAGACCAAGGAAGAACCTACATGGACAACATTCTCATCACCCAAGGTTCATAGCTGACCTTAGGGTTCACTCTTTGCAGTGCACATTCTGTGGGTCTGGACAAATGCCTGAGGACATAGGTCCATCACGATATCACACAGAGCATTTGTCCTACAAATCCCCTGCGTTCTGCCTTTTCCTTCCCTGCCCCCTCCCCGGTACCCTTTATGTTATGGGTAGACAAAGACACGCAAAGGTCGTGCAGATGGCTAAGAATAGAACTTGAGTCCATCTGAGCTCCCACTTTAAGAATAACAGTGGCTTCTAGTTAGTGAAGCACTTTGGTCTATACCTGTTTTTACTCATCTTGACGCCAAATCTACACCTGCCTCCAGATGGCATTCTTTGCCCGGGACCATCCTCCAGAGTGGGAGCCCTGCGGCCCCAGCCCTGTGGTGAGCTGTGCAAGGGGCCGGAAACCTGATGCAGAGAAGTGTTAGGTGCACAGACACCCAGATCACTCCCCTAAGTAGCAAGGCTGCCCCAAGGCACAGGCAGATTGTGGAGCTATAGGAAGGGAAGCTGGTATAAAGAACTTTGGGAGGGTAGAGGAGAAAGGGAATGTAGACCCAGTGGTGTTTCCACCTGTGTAAACGCAGGTGATAATTTAACCTGCAATCATGGGAAGAGGAACGGTAAGCTCACACGAAACTAGAAGTGCAAGAGGAGGGAAGTCTACTGGGATGAGGGTCAAGGACTAGTTAGAGAAACTTCCAGTGACACAAGGGCCTGTCATCTTCCATGTGTTCTCACATAGGTCTCATGATATCCCTTCCACATTGACAGAATTTCTATTTTACCGAAAAGAAGAGCCCTGACTTAACTTAGACTTCAATTAGCCTTTAATGAGGCTGGAGACCAAGTTCATAGAAAGTTCCAGATTCTTTTTTTCCTTGTACCTAAGCTGCTTCTGGGGTGACCAGATTGTCCTGGTTTGCCCAGGACTTTCTTGGTTTTGAGACTGGAAGTCCAGCGCCTTTGGAACCCTCTCAGTCTGGGGCAACACTAGCTCCTCCCTCTTTTTGCCCCATAGGGAACAGACCATCTTGACGGGAGCCCCACTTGCTCCCAAAGGGCCTGAGTCAGGCCTGCTTGGCTCAGCTGACTGGCGCCATCGCCAGGGCAGGCGGCCGGCTCCCTGGTTCTCTGGCGAGGTGGGATGGAGTCCGCAGCCCTAGGCTGCAAGCAGCCGGCCAGCTCCCATCCCACTGTTTTGTCACCAACAGGAGAGAGCTGTCTGGCTGTTCTATTGACACTCAGACTGAGAGGTTGACAAGAAGAGAAGTGACTCAGTCATTGGGCAAACCAATTCCTGCTGTTTCCACCTTGGGACAGATTTAGGTGCGAGGATCAAAACTCACTCAGATTCAACTCAAGTCAAAACTTTATTTTAAGGATATAAGTTTCTCAAATGGAGGGTTGCTGGAGGGGAGGGGGCTGGGACCACAGGGGGATGGGCATGAAGGAAGGCATGTGATGGAATGAGCACTGTGTGTTGTGTGCCACTGATAAATCACTAAATTCTACCTCTGAAACTAGCAACACACTATATGTTAATTAAATGGAGTTTAAGTAAAGATAAATGTGTTCATTAAATTAATAATTAAATGTATTAATTAGATGCATTAATTAAATGTATTAATTAAACAAGAAAGGATGCAAGTTTCATGGGGTCCAAGAACAAGCTGCCCGAGCAAGCCCGGGGAGGGGAAGGTGTGGGCGTGGGCTGCCCGTCTGCCAGCTCTCCCAGCGCAGCATCCCTGGTGTCTTGAGGGGCACAGGAAATGGCCCTGGGGTTCGAACCAACCAGACAGTCACATTTAGAGGGGATGTTGGACTTCTTTGGAAGGACTAGGTTGGAGGATTTAGCTTAGAGAGAATGGAATGCTTTTCCAACAACAGAGCCTCAGAACTATGACACCTCACCTGCCCACGTGGGCACTGCCACGCTGTGGTCTCAGGTGAGACTCTTGGTGGGGAGGGGACAAGAGAAGCAGAGGCTGCTAGTGGGCTGCTCCTGGGAGAATGAGGGAAGGTGGTCCAGCTAGGCGGCTGGGTCCTGCACCCCACTGCTCAGGGATGTGGCTGGGAAGTGTTGGGGGTGGGTCGGGGGGAGCTGCTGCTGTGTGAGGTTCAGGGGGCGGAGGAGTAGAAGGAGGGGCCTGCTAGTAGCCCCCCCACCTCCAGGGGAGGAGGGCTTAGCTGGGGAGCAAGCCTCCCCTCTCTCTCCAGACAATGCGGCTGCAGCCGTCTTGGGTCATGGCCAGGATCCACACCACGGGTGGGGTGGGCTGGGCCTTGTGCTTCTCAAGCTTAGAGACCCCTTCTACCTTTCAAGAAAGCTCTGGATGGCTACTTCCTGGCTGAAGCCTTCCTCACTCTCTTCAGAGCTACTCCCCCTTCTCTAAGTTCTTCTGCCAGTCCGTTTAGACCCACTACTGACGGCCTTTTGCTTTTTATTCATTTTTATTTTTTATTTTTTAAGTTTATTTAAAAAATCTTATTATGTTAGTTACCATACAGTACATCATTAGTTGTTTTTTTTTTAAATTTTTATTTATTTATTTATTTGACAGAGATCACAAGTAGGCAGAGAGGCAGGCAGAGAGAGAGAGAGAGAAGGAAGCAGGCTCCCTGCTGAGCAGAGAGCCTGATGCGGGGCTCGACCCCAGGACCCTGGGATCATGACCCAAGCAGAAGGCAGAGGCTTTAACCCACTGAGCCACCCAGGCGCCCCGGGTACATCATTAGTTTTTGATGTAGTGTTCCAAGATTCATTGTTAGTGATTACATGCAAATCCTGTCTTCTTAGGGCCCGTAAGAATCTCCTTTATGTAAACCAGTGCTTGCAATTAAACAGTATTCTTCCTCTTCAATGCTCTTGGTGTTTCTAAAATCTTGATAATGACCTGGGGGCCTGAGGTCTTCAGTGGGAAGAAGCCAGCAACTTAAAGCCCTTCTGGCCCAGCTGGGGTCGCAGCTCCCCCCTCCCTCCCCACCCTCCCTATGCCAGGGACATCTGCGGCCAGGACTCTTTATGGCCCAGGCCAAGAGCCACCCCCCCGCCCCAGCCCTTACCGCTAACCAACCCATGATGCTCAGCTGGGTTAACAAGATGGACCACCCATTTTTATAGTGAGAAACATCACCCTCCTGAGACAGTTACGTGGGCCAGGAAGTGGAGTGGGGGCCCCCGCTGAGGGCTCAGGCCATGACAGCATCCTCTGGAAGCGAGACAAGTTCCGGAACTGGGCCCCAGAGAGACGCTCTTACCACCCTCCTCAGAGACAGCTTCAGGACCTGGCCAGGACGGGCCCCAGCATCAAGAGGCCCACAGCTCGGGCCTCAGATCACACGTGCAGGAAGCAAGAGGATCATCTCCAGAGCGAGGCCGCGTGCTGTGGACTCCCAGAGCTGAGTTAAATAGTGACCCTGGGAGGGAGGGTGTGGTGACGATGGTCATGCGGGTGGCCCTGGCAAACACGGTGAGCAGGGGCACGGCTGGGCTCACAGGTCGTCCTTCACAGGTGGGCACTCAAGAGAAAGTGGGGACAGGCTGGGGGAGCTGTGTTTCCCGGGCAGTTCTCCCTCCCACTAACGACCTCTAGGCTGCGGTGGGTAACTCGCCCTGTCCCCGCGTTTCTTCCTTGCCCACAGGAAAGCAGATGACTTGGCTCTGTCTGGTCCTTCATCTCATTTTATAAAACAAATGCTAAGGCAGCAAACTTGGAGGGCCTTTGCTACAGAGCACTGAGAACAAGACCCCCGAAACAGCACCTCACCCTTGGGGCAGTGGGGGCCGTGTGCTTGGTTAAGTGTCTTCATCCTTGGAATCGGTTGTCATTTGTGGAGGGAGTTACAGGCTGTGTTGGAGAGTTCCAGTGCAGTGGTCACTGCCGTGATGAGGAAGCAGAGAGCCAGCCAGGACCGTGGTTAGGACTTCTGAGTGCTGCTCTGTGAAGAGGAAAAAGGCAGGGTCTCAGGGCTGGCAGGGGTCTCAAATGACATGCTGTCGAAAGTTCCCATCTCAGATCTTGACCATCTGGCCAGCAGGCACAGTGCCCCCATAGTCACTGAACCCAGGCTGGACGGTCAAGTCCATTTTCCCGGCCTGAGTTCAAGGTGGATGTGAGCTGGGGGTGTCACTGAGGCAGGAAGACTTGAGATTTTAGGCTCCTATGGACTCTCTTCCAGGACTTCCTTCTTCTAGAAGGATAACCAGACTTGTTAAACATCCCATAAAACGCCTGCAAATTAGCATAGCCAGACACTAGACAAGCTTGATGGGTGAGAGCCAGGTGGTTTTTTGCCAAAGAACCTTTAGAATTCACCCAGATCTGCCTGCAAGGCCTCTTCAAGCAAGAGTTTCTTGGGCTGACAGAACAAAATGGCCCTGGCCAGATGCAGCCTTGATGCAGGGTGCTGTTCAGACAGCCCCGCTGGAAGGGAAGTTCAGAGTCTGGTTCGGACTGGAGGCAGCTCAGAAGGCTGGGCTCGTCTGGGAGGCTGGAGGGGAGAGGTGGAGATGTTCATGGGCAGGAATGTGGGCAGAACTTCCCAGTGTAACCACTGTACAGCACAGGAGGCCCTTGCTCTCATCTCTTCTTCTCCCCTCAGGAGAGCACTGGCCGGGACAATACCCCATAGGGTTCAGGTGTAGCCAGCCTCAGGCCAGGCAGTGTAGACACATGCGAGGACAGAATTGGGGAAGAGGGAGACTTCCTAACAGGAAGTCCACCTATTGGATGCTTTACCAAGAGTTCTTTTTTTTTTTTTTTTTTTTTAAGATTTTATTTATTTGACAGACGGAGATCACAAGGAGGCAGAGAGGCAGGCAGAGAGAGGAGGAAGCAGGTTCCCCGCTGAGCAGAGAGCCCGATGCGGGGCTTGATCCCAGGACCCTGGGATCATGACCTGAGCCAAAGGCAGAGGTTTTAACCCACTGAGCCACCCAGGTGCCACTTTACCAACAGTTTTAGAGTCTTCTGTAACCTTAATGAGGTTCAAGTCCCCATTTTGCAAAAGGAGGCGATGAGGTTAAAAAGGGGGACATAACTGGTGCAGTTCACACAGGTAGTAACTGGCCAAGCAGGAGATCTCCTAGAAGTCCAACTTAGGCCAGGCTGCCTCCCACACTTAATGCCAGTTACTAGTTACCTACCTCCTCTTGGACTTGACCACTGGACATTGATGCCAAATCACTGAGCAGTACAGGTGAGCCAGATCTCTTCCAAAAAACCTAGAAAATACTCAGGGCCTGGGACTCCCCAGAGACTTTCCTCAGTGTTCCCAAACTGTCCATATACCTGGAAGTCTAGATTCTTGCTTGGATCTTCGTGGTTTTCCCAGAGTACCCCTCTTTGGGTCCAGATGTGATGCATTTCTCCACTGGGCTCCTGACTAAGGAGTGGTACAGGACTCTCTCACCCTGTGGAGACAGGGTCACACTCTACCTCCAGCAGGTTACTCTCTGCAGCTGTTAGGAAGGATTTGGAGACAAGGTGGGAAGCACTCTGGAGAAACCTTGTGTCCATCAGCATCAGCCTTCAGTCCATCCTGTCCCCTTCTTACACTCAAGGAGGTCTGCATAGGGCTGGAGGCAACTGCTTGGAAGCTGGGAAGATCCTGACTGAGAAACTGTCCATTTCTTAGTCAGGATCTTCCAGATCTTCCAGAATCTGGAACGAATGGATTAGTCTTTTGGTAGGCTCAGGTGACACTGAGATCCCCAGGGAGACTGGATCCCCCACTTGAGGGGTCTTGCTCTGACATATAAGTTGTCCTTATGGAATCTTTGGCTTTTATATCCATTCGGGTGGGGTTTCTTGTTCTGCCCCCTCAGCTTTTAGCTGAGTAGAAGAATAGCATTAGTCTAGGATAAGAGTGGAATCGAGAACAGGTTTTTTGGTTTGTGGAATCACAGAACAAAAGAGGACTCAAGGACCTGAGGACCAGACAGGGTTAGAGACGTCACCAAGGTCTCAACTTATGAGTGACAAAGATGACGGAGTTGGAGTTTGAGCCCAGCACAGACAGCCTACTGCAGAGATTTGTTCTACGGGTCTTTTCCATTGGTTGGTGGGTATTTTCTTGATGGATCATGATCTAGTCATGTGGTAATTTGTTTTTAGCAACATCACATAATCTTCTAAAGGAGGGGGTCCCTCAATATATTCCAGCTCACCTTATACCTCCAATATGAACCAGTATCTGGTGAGGAAATAAGGTAAAACAATAGCTCCAAAGGAAGAAGGAAATCAACCACGGAATCTAAAGCATTCTGACCTGTTGAGTCCCTCCCACACACTCTTCTCCAGTGTCCCCTTCCCTAATCAGGTGAGGCTCCCTTTAGATGGGGTTGTGGGAGCCGTGGGGCTAAGCTCAGGGATACAACCAACCTTCTTCCAGAGAGTGGCCATCTTACCTCTAGTCCGTCAGGGTCTCTCGTGACTGTGGGCCATCCCTTCACAGCAAGGGCTTCTTTCTCACAGACGACTTCATTTTCATATACAACATAGTCACCTTCAAAGTAAATAACCCACGATTTTAGGGTATATTGAGAACATGGGACTGAGAAGGAATGCCATCGAAGCCGTTTTAAGAACTGGCAAGAGCAGGTGGTCCTTGCCTTCCCCTCACAGAGGTACAACAGGAGTGACATTAAACTGGAAGAATACTTGGGTTCTGCTAGATTCTCTTGGTTCACAGGTGTGGTTCTTCAGTGGGCCTTGTCTGCCAATGGGAGGGTCAGTGGCCATCAGAGTGGAGATGGCCACCCTCCTGTTGGGGAAGCACACAAGAATACCACCATGGTTCCACAGCCATTCCTGCTCCCCAAGCAGGCCTGTCCCCCACTTCACCTGGGACTTTGTAGACTGGATCTGCACTGAGCCTCTGTGCTGCTCTGCAGTAGGATTGGCTCCTGACCCAAGGTCTTGTCCCAGGTGGCCTTAGGCATACTGATTTACATTGTATCCTAAGCCCCTCGAGGAGGTGGTTCAAATATGGTACTTGACTCATTTTCACACACATTTCAGGAGTTGAATGCCAAGGCTGAATGCTACCAGGGGCAAAGATCATGGCCCTACCTTCAAGGAGATCCATATGGAAGGGAAAATAAGGATAAACAATTAAGGACAACCAACCAACCAAGGTAGCATATGGTTGTGACTCTGTGATTATGGGAGTTCAAAGGAAAAGGAGTCAGGGGTGAGGGAAGGAAGAGAAACATTTTGTGGAAGTGGCAGAATTTGAAATGGGTTCTGAAGCCTGAGAATTCACCTAGGAAGAGATGGGGGTAAGTTTCATGGAGAGGGTATGGAAGTGATGTGGGGTGAATTTGAGCCGTGACAGTCTTGTTCATATTCTCCAGTGGGGCAGAGAGAGCTGTGTGTCTGGAACTGGAATCCACCAAGGCAGATGCTCCAGGCCTGCCTCGTTCAGGATGGAGGGAGATGCTGTGGCTTGGAGGGAGATGCTGTGGCTTTGAGGGAGGGCCGGCAGTGGGCCTGAAGACAGAGTTGGAAGATGGAACGAGGGAGCGTGGAGATCACAGGTGCAACTGGACGCAGGAGTGTGGGAGGCCCAGGAGGCCTCCTGAAACACCTAGAGGGGTTTCCATGAGTGGAGAGCCAGAGGTGTTTCTACTTGCTGATGAGGTCTGTAGAGGGATCGACACACTTCATGGAGGAGGCTTCTCTGATCTCCAGCGTATCCACTTTCTCCAGGGCCATGTCACACTGGAGGGAAAGATCCTGGGACCCCCTGTCAGTGGGGTTCAGCTTCCTTACAAGGAGGTGAGGCCCAGCCGTTCTCACAAGAGGCGGATTTTGCAACTTACACTCATCGGGACTAGGACCTCTGAGAGCTGCCTGCTCGCCTGAGAGGGCCTAGGATCTTGAAGCCACTTCTTCTGGTTCTAGGGGTTAGACTGGCATGCCAAACACATCCAAACACAGGCCATTCCTTGTGAACTCTGTCCTAGGCTTGTCTTAGAGACACAGGATGCTCCTTCCATGAGAGCTCCCAGAGAGAGATGGCTCCGGCCTGCACCTCACTGCTTGGAGGCAAGCGTCAGATTCTGGCCCTGCCTTGGGGCTGACATACCAACACATTCTTTTTGACTGATGGCCCCAGACCCTGCTGCACACCTTCTCCTTGCCCTCCTTGGCCCACCAGCTCAGCTGCTTTCAGAACTCACCTCATAGTGCCCCTGGGGAAAAGAGTTGTCCTTTCCACAGCTAATGGGTGATGTTATTTCTTAGAAGGACTCCCCAGGGGGTCCTGGCCCAGGGCTCAGGCCCTGGTGTCCCATGTAGAGGTCCTGAGAGCAGAACAAGCAGGTCCCTGGGATGGCCATGCCCAGTTTCTCAGATGGCAGGTGCAGAGCAGTTCTGTGGAATGTACAGAATGGGTACACTGGGCTCTGGTTGGGGTCAGATTCTCCTTGTTCATGATCTTGTCCTGGTCCCGAGAGGCTGAAGGGCTAAGTATTCATTTGTCATCCTGCTCTTTGGTCTTTTTGCATCTCCTGTGAACGCTAGTGAGAAGGCCCTTAAGGGACAGGGTTTGGTCTTAAGCAAAAGGATTTATCTTGGGAATCTGTCGGAGAGTTGGAAGTGGTGAGGGGGAAGTGGCAGGGCCTCTCAAGTCACAGCTGGGAGAGGCTCACGCTCAGCCCTGCTCTGAAATGGGGTTGGGGGGCGGCTCAGGCCCAGCTGCCCCTCTTCGTCCAGCGCCACCACAACTTTGGCTCGTCTTGCAGAACCGTGGGGTCAGGGGAGAAAAGGTCAATTTCCAGAGAGCATCTTTGTGCTCAACATGCTACCCATACTCAGGGTAGCTGGTAGTAGAGAAATGGGGGCTTGGAGAGGCTAGGTCTGGGTGCTTCCCCTGTACCCAGAGCTCTCAAAGGCCAACTATGGAGGCTTTTCCAGAACCGTCCCCTCCCATGCTCTGAGAGGGTCAGAGGAAGCTTGCCCAGGTTACTCTCGGCTCATTCTGGAGTGGGGAGCTGCAGGAACACCGTGGCCTGAGTGTCCTTGCGGCTGTGGCCCAGCTTGGCTGTGCTGCACCCTGACACTATCATCCTCCTGGCGCGGGGCTTGCACCCCATCTGCCGTGGCTTTGAGCGGCCTCCAGAGCCTGGCAAACAGGAGTGGTGTCACATGTGTAACTGAATTTCAGAGCTAAAAGCTGAAGGCAAGGCTGGAAATAGGCACCGGCTACTCACATCAAGAGGCCCACATGGGTTCTTCCTGGAGAGGTGGGATCCTCCTTCCAAACTCAAGGCAAGTACTAGACACTTTACCAAGTCAGTGAAGGGGAGCCCTCTACAGCCTGAAGATGGTGCCCGCCCGGAACCCCCTGGGGAACGCTGGGCTCAGGGCCACACGTGGAGCCCTGCAGGCTGCGTGAGCCTCGTGCTGCACGTGGCAGGCTCACTGCCCCCAGCTGGAGCAGAGCTCAGGCGAGAGGACTGGCCGAAGAGGCCGGCACGGGCAGCGACCCGCGTTCAGCCTCCTCGCCTAAGCAGGGGGCAAGACTGGCAAAGGTGGGGGTGCTCCCAGGTGGGCAAGGTGATATGGCTAGCCCCCTCCGGGGTCCCAGAAGAGCACAGCGGACGCTGAAGGCCGTGAGGTGGTTTACAGCTGGGTTTCGAACCTGCCCTCTGGAGTGCGGCTGTCTATGCATCGTGTGGGAAAGAGGTCGGTGGATTGAGCAGATTGGACAAGGACAGCCAGGCCAGTCCCCTGTCCTCCCACGGGGAGCAGCCAGCCAGTGCCGTGACAACCACAGCTTGGGGTCCCGAGTGTCAGAGGCCACGGGCACATAGCTCTTCATGGACAGCTGTCGCCAAGTCGGGTTCTCTGGCTCATAGCTGCACACGGGGTGGGGGTGGGGGCTCTTTGATCTCTGCCCAGACTGCTCCCACCCTGTAAGGCTCAGAGAAGCTTCCCTATGTCTGCACTTCACGAGCCTCCCTTGCCCACAGTCAAGTGCATCTGAGCCTCTCCTTTGGGTCACCTCCTCGGCAGGGCCTCTGTGATTCACTCACATTCCCGGCACCTGGCCCAGCACGAGGGCCTGCACTGGCCCCATTACGTCTCCCAGAGAGGCAATCTGGCGAACGTGACAGTTTGTTCATGTGAAGGCCCTTTCCTGTGGGGACCTAGATTCCCTGCAGACATCCTGAGGGAGGAGGGTCTGGTTGGGGCCGGCAACGTTTGTGCCTAAGGCAACAGTAGGGAGTCCCCCAGTTGGTAGAGGCCGACTTAAATATACCTTAAATACTCTCTTGTCTTCTTCTAGCCTAATGAACTGTTGCTTGTAAGGCTTAAATACCAAGGGACTCCGTTCCATGTAAATATCATAGAATGAATGAAGTCATTTCACCCCCTGGAGACCCAGCATCCTGGCTGGTGTTCCTCGTGCTTGCTGCACTCGACTCAGGTCCTGCCCATCTCTTCCCAGAGAATCTCTGCCAGGGCCCCAGAACATAGGAACTGGACAAGGCACAGTTGCAGGTGGTTTCTTCGGAAGTTTCCGCAAGCCCAGACGTCTTTATGTTCACACTGAGGGGAGAATCAACCCACAAGAAGGGCAAGACTGCACGTAAGTCCCAGGAAGACTTGGTGAGAGTTGAGTAGAGTGGTCCCACCAAGGCCCACACATCGCGGTGGGACCGAGGTCCTAGTCTTGTTAGTAGATAGACGGGTGGACGTGTGCAGGGAAAGAGCAGTGTGACAGAGCAGGTGGACAAGAGTAGTTCAGGATTTAAAGATCTAATTTCTGGGGCGCCTGGCTGGCTTTGTCGGTAGAACATGTAACTCTTGGTCTCAGGGTCATGAGTTTGACTCCCATGTTGGTCACAGAGATTACTTAAAAATAAGGTCTAATTTCTACTTTCACCTGCTCTGTTTAAGGAGGGCCAGCAGCTCCCTCTGTCCTCAGCTCCCCAAATCCCACATCCAGGCCATGGTGGGGCTCCTGGTCTGGCTTCCCACCACACTTCCATTTAGCCAGACTAACGGCTTTGCCTTAGCACCTTGATCGCTGTGACCTGGAAAATCAGTGACCCTGAGCCTCCCGTCGCCTGCCTCACCTGAACTCCTACAGCGTCCCCACAGCCCCTGTAAGTGGGACCTGGCTCTCCTGGGTGCGTCCTACAGAGCTGCTCTGCTCGTGAAGTCAGCCCTGTCAGGGCGGAGACGGAGCCATGCTGTATTCCCCCAATGTCCTCCACTCCAGCGGCGGGGCCTGGGTATTCTCCGGTGAGATGTGGGATTTGTCTTGGCTGTTGTTTGGGTTTGGGACTTGGGCTCCTATTTCTTGGGGCAGTTGAATGAGAGCCCCAGCACAGAGGCCAGGAATACAGGGTTTCCCCAGATGTATTCAGACGGCACATGGCCAAAGTGGGAGGATAGCTGGGCATCCGGGGGAAAGCAGTCCCTCATACGGGTCTGAAACGGGAGAAGTAGGGTGACCTTCCAGCCTGGGGCAGCGTGGCAGACCTCAGTGTCCCTGGTACTAGGATCATATAGGGCAAAGCTCCAGGGTGATCCTGGGGAGCAGACCAGGGCTGCCTCCTGGATGGGTGGGTGGGCAGATGGATGGAAGGACAGGTGCTGCCCTGCTGGAAAGTTGGCTGTAGTGGGAGGTCCTTTGACTCACCAACTCACTTCCTTCTAGCCACACCAGTCTGGCCAGTCGGCTGGGGGGGCAGAGAGCTCTGCTGGGGTGGGGGACAAGGGCTGAAAGAACCCACAAGTTCTAGGGGGAAGGTTTTGCTTTTCAGGAAGCTTGGGATAGATGCCTACAGAAGATCCCGGCCGTGCTTCTGCCCTCCAGGAAACGTAGGAAGACCCTGGGAGAGGGTCCCTCCCTGCTCCTCTTGTGGGAACTCCATGTGGTACTTCCATCTGATCTTTGATGAGCCTGGGAGACAGAAAGAGGCTGTCTTGGGTGTCCCTAGATGGAACCCTGGTGAGAACAGGAGCAGCAAGGTGAGCCTGGGGCAGGAGAGCAGGGGAGCAAGGGTGGGGGGACACTAGCCCTGAGAGCATGGTGAGCAGGGTTGGGCTGGCCAGGGCATCCAGGTGGGAGGCGGGGCCACCTGTGGGGTGGGATGGGGGGCGGGGTTGGTGTGGGCTCCAGGTGAGCTTGTGGGCTATGTGGGGCTATTGCTGCTGGAGGCCTGGGGACAGGTATGGGCCCCTTGTTGATTGCTGCTCTGTCGGCAGCCCTGCAGCGGGGTGCACGACAGACCTGGTGGGGAGGTTGCTCTGCGGGACAACCCCTGGCTCCTGGCGTTTGGCTTTGTACAGGGGGTGCCTGTGGGGACCCGGAGACAAAGACAGGTGGTCAGACCATTTTACCTATAGGGACGTAAGACCCAGGGACTTCCTTGCATTCATCCTCTTCAGGACTGTGTGTGTCGGGGGCCATGCCCTTCATGGAAGTCGGGGGAAGAGATTGCCGCAGTGAATCAAGTAACAGGTCTGGGAGCCCTTCTAGGCTCTGCCCCAGATGGGAGTTCATGCTCCTGGGGCAGTTGGCTTTTACTACCGCTGCTGAGGAATTGAATTTTTAAAAAAAGATTTTATTTATTTATTTGAGAGAGGCGGGGAGGAAGGAGGAGGGAGGGGAAGAGGAAGAGGGAGAAGCAGACTCCCTGCTAAGCAGGGAGTCTGATGCTCGATCCCAGGACCCCAAGATCATGCCTGAGCCAAAGGCAGAGGCTTAACCGACTGAGTCACCCAGGTGTTCCAGGGATGGAATTTTAAATTTTCTTTGAATTAACTAAAAACAAAAACAAAAACAAAAACAAAAACTCAATTCAGTTATTGAAAAAATTTAAAGGGTGTTTGGAACAACAAATTCACATTTAAAGTGTGTGAATCTACTTTTCCAACTGCAAATTTTATGAAATCTAAATACAGAACAAATATTTTTGATGAAAATTCAGTGTTCATACTGAGTTACGTTGCGTTTTAAACACACACACACAAACACGTCAGATTTTGAAGACTTAATAGCAATGAAAGAACGCAAAACAATCTCATGAGTAATTTTTATTTGACTCTGTGTCAAAATGATAACATATTTGAATATTTAATTAACATTAAATTTAGTTGCACCTGCTTCTGGGGTCTTGAAGGCAGGCTGCTCACAATGACTCAGACAGCCTCTGACTGCAACTGTCCCAGCAGCGGTTGTGACTGTAACTCCATCAGCCCCCCCCCCTTCAGGGTTGGGGTTCCTCAGCTGAGGTAGGGGTGGGGGCTTGGGCGGGTTCTGGGGCGGAACCTGGCCTAGACCCCAGGGTGCTACTGCTACTGCCACCTGACGCTGGGCCTGCTGGGACATGCCGGGAGTCCTGCTGTGTGTTTTCAGGTGGTGGAACCCTGTTAGGGGATCAGTCCCACTGTCCACCGTCAGCGGGATTCGGGACTCATCTGAGCTTCAGAGCTCAGCTGCCCATTTTTGTGGGCATGGTTTGGTTCTTTTTAAAAAGATCTGTGCAGGCAATTATAGGGTCATGTGAAGGTAGAGGAGTCTTTCTGTTTCTCTGATGACCTGGAGTCTCAGCTTGGAGCCCAGGGGGTATGGGACTTCAGTCTGACACAGCCAGTTACATACACAGTCTTTCCTCCTGTTCAAGCCCTCGGCCCCCGGGGCCTGAGCATGCAATTTCCTAAAGGACCACTAGGTGTCGCCCTCGCCCCACAAGTGGGCCTGCCTTCCCTCCATCTAAGGCTCCTTGAGGGCTTACTGTGTGCTGGCCCCAGGTAGTTCCCGGAGGGTGTGTCCCTCTCCTGGCGCTGAGCTCAAGACTGTGGGCCTGACTTTGATCTTCCCGGATCACATTTTGACAGCGCGGTTGCTCCCTGAAAGCACAAGCTGTTTGTAGGCAACATCAGGAATTAATTGCTCTTGTTTAGCAGAATGCTCGCTCTCTGTGCAGGTCTCAACCTCACGGTGTTTGAGGCTTACCCGTGGGTGTCAGGGAACTCTTGCACCCTGCAGTGTCCCAGCTCCTTGTCCCTAGACCTTGGGAGTGTTGGTGCCTTGACTTAGCTCATGTCCTTATTTGAACAGGGATGGAAGGTCCTGTGGGATCTAGTGAGAGGAGGCCCTGCTGAGACCCTGCTGCTGGCCCCCAGGGTGCCTGCAGAATGCAGACCTGTCCTCATGGGCCCCCTGCATGCAGGGATCAGGTGGAAAGGGACCATCACCCACGTTCTCTAGGCCACAGATGAATAAATGAGGGTCAGACTGGGGAATATTTTGCTCAGGGTCACTCAGTTGTCTTCTGTCCTAGTTCTTTCCCAGAAGAGGTGCCGGTTATGAGTTGAATCTGTCCCCCCCCAACCCCACACCCCTTTCGTATCGCAGTCCTAGCTCCCAGAATCTTAGAAGGGACCTTATTTGGAAATACAGCTATTGAAGGTATAATCGATTAAGACGAGGTCTTATTGGACTCGGGTGGGCCCTAATCCAATGTGATGGGTCCTTAAAAAAGGAGAACATTTTTACACAGACAAGCACACAGAGAGAATGCCATGTCAAGGTGAAGGCAGAAGTTGGGGTGATGCTTCTATGTTGCCATTTTGCCAATGGCGCGGTAAGCTGCCAACACAGTGGCAGAAGCTAGGGGAGGTGCCTGGGACAGATGGGCCTCCACAGTCCCCAGAAGGAGCAGCCCTGCCAACACCTCGATTTCACCCCAACTTCTGCCTTGTTTGGTTGTTTAAGCCACCAGTCCCTGGTACTTCATTAGGGCAGCCCTAGCACACTAATACGGTGCCCAAGTCTGAGAAGCTGTTTTGGATCCTCAGTTCTTCCCCTCGGGGTCTCTAATGTGATCAGAGGCTTCTCTCCTTTGTCTCTTTATTTGGCCTTCTGACTGAGCAAGTCCTCTTTCTCTTCCCCATTTTCCCCAGCTTCATATTATGCCGCTTGCTCCACAATGACCCGCCCTGTATCAGTCCCCTACAGAATCCATTCTTTTGGGAAGATGAATTCTACCAGAAGGCAGCAGGTAAGCAATTTGATTAAGCTGATTCATACTAAAGGGTGAGTGACTAACACCTATATAATGTGATTCTAGGGAGAAGCCTCCTGTAGCTCTCCCACAGGCAATTACGTGTTTGAGAGGAGTTCAACTCAACACTTGTCGAGTGAAGAATACTTCTGTCGTGTGTTTGCCTCTAAGTGATCCATTAAACGTGTCACGTGTTTTCCTTATGATGAAGACAGAACTCTGGAGCCTGTGTGTGTGCTGCTGTCCTGGAGGCCCAGGAGTGCTCCGCCTTCTTCACAGGTGGAGGATTTCTGTGCAGATCCACCCCTAAGCCCAGCCATAGAGGCAAGAGCTGGTCTTCCTACTTCCTTCTGCAGTGGGAAGGACCAAGACCTGAGCTCCGCCAGCCCTCAATACCTCTTTTTCCCCCTTCTACAGCTTTGCTCTGTTCTTTTATTTTTTTTAAAGATTTTATTTATTTATTTGACAGAGAGAGATCACAAGTAGGCAGAGAGGCAGGCAGAGAGAGAGGGAGGAAGCAGGCTCCCCGCTGAGCAGAGAGCCCGATGTGGGGCTCTATCCCAGGACCCTGGGATCATGACCTGAGCTGAATGCAGAGGCCTTAACCCACTGAGCCACCCAGGTGCCCCTGCTCTGTTCTTTTAAAAACGGGTCTGCTCACAGGGCTAGGGCTGTTTTAGTCGCTCTGACCAGACAGGTTGCTCCTGGGGATGGATGGTGCTGGCATCCAGGACTCGTTGGCCTCCTGGGTGTGGGACTAACTGGGCATGATGATAGCACCAGCAGGCCACCCTGCCTGGCTTTAATGAGGGGTGACCTATGGTCTTCAGCTGCAGGGAACTGGCAAAAGGCAGAGAGCCAAGGAATTCTGGGAGGAGGCAGAAGGTGGGGCCTCTTTCTGAACTGGGTGCAGGAGCCTCTTTCTCCAGGAGCCTTGCAAAAAGGGGGTAGAAGCTCTGGTCCCTGGGCCAAGGGCTGGGAAGGTGAGCAGGGTCCCCGGTGGGTAGAGAAATGGGCTGGCTGAATGGCCCCCTCTTATGCTATTCCTCCTCAGGATGGAAGGCTCTTCCTGCAGTGCTGATGTGCCTGTCCTGGGGAAAGCCACACTGTGGGGGAAGCTCGTGGTGTAAGAAGTGGCCCACTTGTGGTGATGCTGTGAACCCATTAGATGCTTGCCCCACCTGTCACAGCCCTGAGCGGGTGGATGGACTGGGCAGAACAGAGCGTACACTGGGGGAATTCAAGGAAAGCTTCCTGGAGGAGGTGGAGTTTGAGCAGGGCCTTGAAGGATAGAGGGATTTGCTCTGGGGGAAGGGGCTGGGAAGCCATGCTGATGAGGAAGCCCTCAAGTGTGGACCATGTAAGCAGCAGGCTGCCCCTTCAGGCCCTTCTGGAGCCCTTCCAGCATGGACAACATCACCATGGGTCTATTGACCCTAACTTCTGCACCCACCTCTGGATTCCCTTCTTATCTCCAATGTGCTCATCACGTCGATTCCTTCTCTTGACTCTGCACAGGCCAGCCCCTGCCTGCTTAGCTTTGCCGTGGGTTCCCTCCACCTTGTGCTCTCAGGCTCTTGCTGAAATCCCGCTATCATGTCTGGCCTCACTCCTAGCCAGTTGGTGAAATTTTCCCCGATTCTTTCAGACCAGCCTCCACCCTGGAAAGCACTCCTTTGAGCCCTGGCTTCCCTCTGTCACCATTCAGCAAACACTGGTTGAGCCTCCAGCTCGGCTGGGTGTTAGGGCTCCTTGCCCTCAGCCTGCAGAAGGTCACAGCTGGGGGGACCGGAAGACACACGAAGCAGTCCCCATGCAGTCTGGCCAGGTCTGGTTTGTTGCGAGATGCAGACCTGGCCAGCTGAGAGACTGGGTCCTTGCTGAAGCCTTGGCCACCTCCTTTGGCATCTGGAAGTCCTTGGGCAGGGGGTGCCCCAATTAGCGAGTCCCTCTTGCTTGGGTGCATTCTTCTTGTTCCCTGAGGTATTAGGTCACTCAGGTTTTAGCAGGGACCATATTTGGAGAGCCTGGCTTCCCGGTAGGAAGTGGGGGAGCCGAGGAGGATCAGGCCTGCTGTTCTCAGGGGCGATGCCATCAGGAACGAGATCGCGTTTCTGTTTCCCCACAAGCCTTGGGAATTGAAATATGTGCAGAAATATAATTCATAAATCGATGGACTTTCTTTTCCCTGTTCCCAGGCTTTAATTTCCAGAAACAAAACGTGAGTGTTATGGCTGAAATTCTCCTAGTTTTAGGAAACCCACCATAACCCAGATTGTTTATGCATAGTTCGCATATTACATGACAGGACTGGTTTGGGGAGTAACGAAGGGTCACGGGATTGCGGTCACACTGGAACAAGACGATCTGAGTGTGGTGACCCGTTATTTATAGTTTTTAGACGGCAAATCCTGCCCTTAACCTCACACCCTCCTCCCCCCGCCCCCCCAGGAAAAACGGAGGGAGTGGAGCTTCTCCTGCAAGCGAGGCTGCAGGTCACAGCCACGGTCTGTCACTCACGGAGAGCGGCGCATGCGCCCGTCCGCGTGAGTGCGCCTGTGCGCGTGCGCACCAGCCCACGTGGTCAGCGTGGGCGAGAAGATGGCTGAGTCGGGGGGAGGGGGAGCGGGCTTCCTAGTAACGCGAGCCCTCCCCTCAGTCTCCCCATCTGGAACATGGGTGTGTGACGCTGACTTCCGAGTGCACTGGGGGTTTTGTGATATATGTGTGTGTAACGAGTACAGGAGGAGGGCTCCCAAGCCTGCCTGGGGATTCCGAAGGCTCCGGGATCTTCAGGACGCTGCTCTGTGTGCACAGCCGCGGGGCAGGTTGGGCGAGAGCTGGTGCCATCACTTCTGCTCCGGGCGTGAGACCCACTGCGCAGGGCCGCTTTTATAGTGTGGGTTTCCTCCCACCCTTGAATACGGTGCCCCCAGATGAACAATATGCATTGGCTCTGTTCATTTTACTACAGCGCTCAGGCTTGCTGGATGCTTTTTGCGAGGACGGAAACCTGCAGTTACCTCCACAGACAGCTCCGACAACCGCTTCTCAGGAAATCCAGGCCTCTGCGATGTGAGGCAGGTGACAGCTTCCCTCCCGAGACTGTGGCAGGGATCGCGGGTGCTCTTCTGGAAGGTGTGCCCTGGACAGGTGGCAGTGGGGTTGGGGGCACCTGGCTAGGGCCCCTCCCCAGGTGCAGAGCTCCCAGTGCATCCGCCTCTGCCAGGATTCCCAACGCCCCACTCCTGCCCTTTTTTGGACCCCAGAAGAAGGTTTTCAAATGGCAGAAGCTGGCCAAAGCACTAAAGATGATAATTTGGGTTGTTTTGACTAAGTTTTTGCTTTCACTTAACAGAACTTGTAGTCTGCCGCCCTCAGTGGAGCCTCAGTCCTGTCTCTGAGGTGTGCAGGTCGCCATTGTTCTGGAAGATAGCTTTCTATCCATGCTTGTAGCTGTCCCCACTCACCATTGCCCCCCGCCTTGCTTCCTTGTGAGGGGCGGAAATGGCGTAGGGAACGTAACTCTTCAGAACTGGAGAGGACACCTTCTAATGGGAAGAATCCATTGTGGCCTCTGGCAGATGTGCTCTCGATGTGGTTGACACACCATGGTTCCTTCCAGGACCAGGTCCCACTTCAACCGGATGCATGCCCACCCTTTGCAGCCAGGGTCCTGGCCCACCTGGCTGCCTGGGATAGATGATAAGGTAAGGGTTCGAGCTCTGTCTGAGACCCCTCTCCTTGCTAACGCAAGCTGTCCAGGAGCACAGTTGGAAAATCAGATAGTTCAGAAGGGATTGAACCTTGAGTCCCTTTCTCTACAGCAGACTGGTACAGGAAGGAGGAAGAAGGAGAAACGTGGAAATCACTGGGCTGCTTCTCACCAGCCCTGAGCCCTCCTGCTTGGCGATTCAGGGGTCATTGCTTTGACACTTGGACTGGGAGTTCAGTCCTCATATGTGAGCAGTGTGGAAAGCCTCTCCCTTCCAGGCGGAGTGCTTGCCTTGTGCACAGGCACGGCTTTCTTCTTGGAGAAGGAAAAAAGGCCATTTTCACAGTGAAGCTTGCTTCATTCATCGTAAGAATAACGGTGAGCCTCTCTCTGAAAGCCACTTAGTTATGTGGCAAGCGCCCTGCTGTGGGGCTTGCCGCAGAGGCAGGCACCCTCCCCTTGCTAATGGTAAAATACACAGTACAATAAAGTAGCACGAGAAACTCGAGTGTTATTTCTGAAGACATCAGTCCATGTTTGGGCCGTTCTGATTTATTACTAATTTGGGGAGTCTGGCTTCTCCTTGAAAAGCATGGAGTGTGCACTTTTTAAGTAATTGCAATCAAATCTCGCCCTGATAAGGGCTTTCTAATTCCCCGGACACCAGGCAGCAGTAGTCTGGGGGCGGAATGCATTTACTCTGCAAAACATTTTCCTTGTTCTTTCAGCGCTCTTCTCCCACACTTCTGTTAGGAGCAGGGTCGCATTGCTTCCCAACCCCAGATCTCTCTTTTTCATCTTTGAAGACTTCCCGGGGTCTGAAAGATGGGGCAGGGGGCCCGAGGAGACCTAGTGTAGGCACAGGACCATTGTGGAGCCTGTCCCTCTGTGCCCTTCTTATAGGATTTCCTCTAGTTTGAGTGAACAGGAAGAACACAGGAGGTGGGCGCACATCTGTGTTTGATGAAAACTGACCCAGCGCTCCCCTTGCGGCGGTGTCTGCCTTAACTTCCCTCATGCGGTTGGAATTGATAAAATGGGTTATCGAGTTATTTCTCCTGATGGGGCCTACAGTGTCGGAACCAATCCAGGGGCCAAGAGGTGAACTGAGGAGGATGCAGGCTTTACTCTATTTGGTCACGTAAACCGGGCGCTATGCAAATCTGGGAGATGTCAGTTATTAGGGGCGGCAGGTTTTCGGCTGAATCGTTCGGGGAAGTAAAGTGAAAACCCATATTTTGAAAAGTTCATGCTAGGAGAGGAGACAAAGGAAGCAAAGAATTTTTATTTTTTCCTTTTGCCTTACAAGGTAATTTAAAAAAAAAAATAATTACCCTTTGAAAAGTTGCCAGCAGTGAGTGAATGAAAACCAGTGAAGGTTCAGAAGTTAGAGTCCTACTCTAGTTTCACATAAGGTACTTAACGGTCCTTTCCCATCATTGAGCACAAATACATATCCCTAAAATTTCTCCGAAATTTGATTTTGTTCTCCGTTCCAAGGAAAAAGTGTTGTGAACAGTCTGAGGCCGGTTTCCCTGGCCATGACAAATTCTCATGAAACCAGTGCACAGGAACTGGATTTTCACAGCCCCCTTCGGAGGGGCCGTGTGTCCCCAGGCAGTGGGGAGCTGCCCCTGATGTGGGTTTCTGGGAGGGGGTGCCATGTGGTGGTAGGGGGAGTTCCATACAAATTGGATACGAATATAATTGATATTTAAGTCTCTCCCTGGAAGCTTAAACTTTGATAGTTTACGTCTCTGCTTAATAGTATATTAAATCATTTTACAGCTCTTAACAACTGTTTAATCTTTTTCATTGTTGAAAAATGAGGTAATTGATCTAAGCCATGTCAGAATATGCCAGGAAAAACTTATTTAAATGTACCACCCTTTGCCATGGCATTCGGGGGATTCGAGGGACCTGTGTGTGTTTTAGGGGGGCCCGCCTCTCCCACAGTGAAGTCTCACCCCGAACCGGCTCAGAGACAAAGAATGCTCAGTGGTTGGAGCCTGCAGGAGGCCAGTGGGGGAAAGGCTGAGCCCGAGTTTTGGCCCTTAGGCTATGATATTGCGGCCATCTAGGATTTTGGCTTCTAATTGGGCATTGTTGAAAACACGTGTTTCTGGCCGACAGCATGTTCTATGATCTCTCACTGTGTTCAGCAAGGTTGTTAGTGCACCATCACAATTGGAGTGCTCGTGGCCGGAGTGAGGGAGAGTGAGAACAAGAACAAGAGAGGGGAGAGTAAGTGCTCTGTTATTCCAAAAACAAGTATGCCTTCTCCTTGGGAATGACACCAAAGAATACCTTCTAAATGAAGTATGTTTCCCTTCAGAGATTACAGCATCAGTGGATCAAAGTCCCCTGGAAATAGTTCCTGGCAGCTCCAAGGTTCTCTGTAACTCTTCTTTGACTCGAGCAGGGCAGCCCTGTGCTGGGAGTAGGAGCTGACCTGCCTTTGGAGGCCGCGGGGCTGGGGCTGGGGACAGATAGGTGTCCCGTGGATCTGTTGACTGCTCTGCAAACGCTGTGGCCTCATGTTGGTTTGGGGTTGGTTTGGTTGGAAGTGGTTTTGTTGCTCTGGAAAATGGATTGTGGTGCACGGGCTGGCTCTCTCTGTCCAAGTAATGCAATACAGGCATCTTCTAAACTTAAACAAGGCTTTGGCAATGCTGGTGAAATGTATTGTCGTCGGCTCCGTGTCCTGACGTCCTCCATAGACTTGAGGAATGTTTGGCCCTCGGCCCCCGAGCCCTTTCTGGTTTAAGTTTAATGAGAGTCCAGGCAATCCAAATGTCTACCTGGCAGCAGGGAAGAGACCCTTCACGTTAATTATTGCTAAGCTCAACTGTCTCCTTCCAAGCCCTATATACAGCCCTACACATTTGTATACATTTTATATGGTCGATTTCCATTATAAATTGCCCATAAATTAAATACAGATTTTCTTGGGAACATCTTAAAAAAAGGGAAAAGATCTGTGTGATCCATGTTTCTGGTATTGGAGGTGATGTGGGTTACAAAGGGGGAGGGTGGGCTGTGCGCTGACTCCCCAACATGGAGGTCATGCGTCTGGGTTAAGGCAACCTGAGTGGTGTGTGAACGGATATGCAGCGTGCTTTTTCTCCATCTTTTCTGTTGTGAGCTGCACATCGTGATTTTGAAAAGAATGGAGACTGATTGATTGACCTAGACAGACTGGAGCGGGTCCAGAGGAGGACAGGGGGACAGTGAGGGATGGGTGTGCTCCCTTCCCTCCTCCAAAGAGAAGGCTTGGTTTGTTGTGTTTGTCTGGAGGGGAACGCTCTTGGCACTGAGTCATCATCGTTGTGAGGTGTGTTGTCAGCACAATCTGTGGCTAGTAAGGAAGTATTGATGTACATTAAATAAGAAATTAGAGCAGATTCAAGGTTCATCTCTAAAATGTCCTTCTCATTTCCACATCCTTACTGAGTGGAGAGCTAAGGGGGGAGTTTTAGCTGGACCCCATAGAATTGTGCCCATCCTCAAGCCCATGCTCCCTGTGCCCCAGATTTTGCTACCTCAGGGACTTTGCACGTATGGCTGCCTTCCCTCTTTAGGTCTCTACTTGATAAGGTCTTTCTGACCACTCTATTTAAAAATGTATTCTGAGTAAACTCTCCTCCTCCTTTATTTTTCTTTATCTCTGTTTGACATTCTGTGCACTTTATTAATTATTATTATTATAAGCAGTGTAAACATAGGGTCCATGAGGTAGGGGTTTTTGTCTCTTTCGTGCTCTTTTCTGTTCCAGTGCATAGCACCTGGTAGGTGCTCAGTGAATGTGTTGAGTGAATGTATGAATGAATGCCCACCGATATGCATTTGGAGGTCATCAGTTGCATGTTACAGAGGAAACAAATCTTGCAAACACGTAAATACAAATTTCTACCAAGGAATGAGCTGACTTCTAGGGGTGGGAATGCCTATGGAGGAAGTGACTAAGGCAAGTGAGGATGGCTGCTTGTCACGGAGGTTGTTGAGAGGGTAGGATTTTATGATCCTAGGCACCCTGTCTCTCCTTCTCCATGATTTTGTTCAAGGCCTTAAAATGTTCTCTCCTGGGCTCTCCTGTAATTCAGGATCTTACAATTCTGGGTGCTTCAGGGGCACTTGTCCTGGATCACACAGCTCTGGTTGGGCTGAGCCCAGGTGGCACAGGTTTCTTGCTTAGAATGGGAGCCCCCAGGATTCTGTCATCTTGCGTGGCTGGGGTGGCCTCCGGGCTGGCCTCCAGCAGGTGGTCTGGCCCTGGTGGTCCTTGGGCTGCCTTTATCATGGTCTCCTGGACCTTTTCCCTAGGGCCCAGTGGTACTGCAAGTTAATTTGTCCCCAAGTGAGGTATTCGTTTCTTTATTTTCCATTTAAGTGACCATTATGTGTTATGTTCTCCCCTTGAATCTGCTTTGGTGGGTAGGGCCCCATTCTGCCAGGCATTGGACTCGATACTTTCTGCCTCCTCCTTTCCTGCCAGCCCTAGCTCAGACCCTCTCAGAGTGGGCAGAAAGGCTGGGGTTCAGCAGACCAGTTAGGATGTCAAGGCCTGGGCTCTGCAGCTTCAGAGCTTAGGGATGGATGAAAGAGTTTCTAGTAGGGCTTCACTAGGGGAGCCCAGCTGGAGTCATGTCCTAGAACAAGAGGAAGCCAGCTCTGTGAGGAGCCAGGGCTACAGAGCTGGGAGCAGAGAGCCCTGCTGGTGGATGCAGTGCAGGACACCAGGCCCCTCATGTGTGCACGGAGGACCAGCAACCACCCCCTTCCCCATCTTTAGGGCAGGCCGTATATCAGTGTGGGGCTCAGGAATAAACAGGAGGGATGTTGCGCATCCCAGCACTCAGATGCAAAGTGTAGAAAATGCCACCCAGAGGGACCACTCCCCTCGAGTGTTCAGAGAGCCTGGGCTCCACTACAGGTGAGCTGAGTGACCTTGGGCAAGCCATGACTTCTCTTACTGCAGTTTCTGTATCTGTACAATGGGGACTAGCTTCTAATCATGAGATAATTCCTTTAATGTTAGATGGGAGAGGCTTTTTCTTTTTTCATTGTACGACTTTGTGTGCTGTTAGATTTTTCTAAAATTCTATATAGTCATGTTTGATTTTAATAATAAAATAGGTATTTGGATACATTCCTGAAATGCTATGTGAGTATATCAGTCTCTGCTTTATATCCTGCGGTCGGAGATGGTAATAACCAGCTTCTGGAACCCTCAGTTTCTTCTGCCCAAGTCCTTATTCTGAGGCTGTGACACCCAGATGTTCCCAGGAAGGCCTTCATAGAACTGAAACAACTCTGCGTTGGAGCCTAGAAGCACGTGCTTGGAGGGAGCTCCGCTGTTCCAGCCCAGGGCCCATGGGGCGGTCAGGAGACCCTATGCTTTATGGCCCTGGGTGGTGCATGAAGTCTTCTCCACTTGGGCTTCATAAATTATTCTGTGGGATCCATTAGAGCTGGGTGGGGAGCAAGAGAGTGATTTTATGGGTGATTTACACATGGCCTTTGTCTGAGATCCCACATGTTGCCAGCTGGACAGCGGCTTCTGGCTGCTTCCATGGCAAAACCTTGGCCCAGAGGGGTCCCCACAGTGTGAAATTGCTCCACATGACCTGTGGCTGGGCAGAGGGGCTCCAAGACCCCACAAAGAGGTCGCCTCCAGCCAATCCAGGAAGGAGGTAAAGTCACACAGCTCCATTTCTCCATTTGTTTTCAGGAGGACTTGGAGTTTAGTCCCCATGGTTGATATGGCTTGTCCCACTGGAGTAAGAGTCCTCTCAGGAAGAATCATGATTTTGGAGCCAGCTGTACCTTTGAGATCATAAAACCCAGCTTTGGATTTGACTGTGGGAGAATAGGCTCAAGGTATTTCTGAGGATCATGTTGTAGTTCAGCAACAAGGCTGAAACCAAATCTCTTTCTCCTCATTCATGTTCCCTTTTTGGACCAAGGGGAAGGGGACCTGAGGGTGGGAGAGACTGATGACTCTCCCTGCCTAGATGGCAGTCTTCCAGAGACCTTGAGCTTGTGGGAATGTGGTCCTCCTGCCTGGGTGGGGTGTCTGAGGTTGCCTTCCTAGCCTGGAACCCCGCCCCCCACCCCCACACCGGGCTCCAGGCTGCTGGGATGTCCTGGAGCCTTCCCCGAGGCTGTCTGGTGCGGCCCAGGGTTGCCAGAGCAGTCAGCACCACGGGTTCTTTCCTGGGCTTGGGTGTGTGAGAATGACTCCTCCCTCGCACGTTCTGTTGATGGTGGCAGCAGCTGGGCGCTGGGAACTCATGGCTTCAGCTCCATCAATGTCCCATCTGATGTGGGGAAAGGAGGAGGCCTGGCCTGGGGAACGCACTTGTGCTCCTCTGGCTGCGTGGCTTTGAGAGAGTCCCTTTCCCTGAGCTTTTCTGGGAACTGTTGCTTCCTCGGGGGCATTTTAGGCCTTGATTCTATAGAGGTGTGTGTGACGCCTCCCTCCTGCCTCTGCTTCTGTCTTCTTCTCCGCGTTGTGGGTTCGTGCCTGAGCATTCGTGGAAGACAGAAGTCCATCTTGAAGTTCTTTATAAGTTTTGGACAACAGGATCCACATTTTCAGTCTGCCCTAGGCCTCTGGAGTTATGTAGCTGGTCCTGTCCCTACCCCCAGCCAGTCCTCACTACCCCTCATGCGGCTCAGATGGATGACTAGGAAGTGCTGGGGGTAGGGGCAGAGCAGAGGGCACTTCTGGGTGGTGGGGGCACTTGCCGGCTAGGATGAGACAGGGTGGGGTCGACCTCCAGAGACTCTGAACTTGGCAGAGTTCTTCTTGGCAGCTCACAGGTCCTGCTTTTTGTCGCTCTTAACCCTTTGTTCTCCATTTAGACTCCTCACGTTCTGCTAATTTCTTACCCCTTTCCCCAAAGCTTCTGTTTTGGGGACAGGTTTTATGGAGTTCACCATTGTAGTGGTCAGGATAGGCTGGGTTAGGTAGCAAAACAACCTGGAAATGTGGTTTTAATACAGTGTTTTATTTCTTACTTGTGATTTCTGTCACAGATTGGGGGTGGGGATTCTGTTCCATGCAGTCACTCAAGGTCCAGAGCTGATGGAGGCTCTGTCCCTTGTACCCATACTGGCTGGGACTACACAGTCTCTTGATTGCTCTGGCAGGAGAGTGGGATGAAGAAGGATTCCCCAACTGCTCTTTTATGCTTCAGCTTGAAAGTGACATGCTTATAGCCCTATTGGCCAGGATTAGTTCTGGGACTCATCTCACTGCAAAGGGGCTGGAACATGGCATCTTCTACTTCTAGGAAGAAGAGAAGAAACAGATACTGAAAAGCACCAGATATGTCTAGTAAAGTAGGCCCCAGAAACTTTTGTCCAATCGGTGAATAAATGGAAAGAAAGAGAACTACTATGCTCCCATCTCTTCATCTAGAGAGAATTGTGTTTAGTCTTTACTTGAGAATATTTCTAGTATTTGCTGATGACTTACTGAATGTAAAGCCCTCAGCCCAACTCTAAATGTCCCTTGTGGCAGAAAGACGCTACCCATCTCCTGTGGTAGGGTCTGGAATGTTAGTGAGCCAGGCCTTCCCTGTGTGTGTAGGGGATCTCCTGGGGTTGAGCAAAGTCACAGCAGAGGAGCTGATACAAAGCGAGTGCTTAGTATCTGTGGGTGTAGACTGTTGGCAAACTTTAATTCTGATAAACTTAAAAACAAGGGTAACCAGTATGAATTGATCTGTACCATTTGGGTGTAAGAACTGTCACATTTATTTTTCTAAATCAAATTTGGCTCAGTCCTCAGCCCCCTGACTGCTGGGATGTCTGAATTTGTCATTATTTATGTCCCCATCACTCCTGTCCTCTTCTTCCTCTTCTCTCTTCCTTCACTCCTGAAGGGATGGATAAGAACAGGCTACAGAGAAGTGGGCCACAGTCTCCTTTTTGCCATTTGTCTTTGCCCAGAACTGTGTTGCCTACTGGGAGACAGGAGGTCCTCAGGTAGCCGATTCCCCTCAGTGTTACCCTCAGAGTGGGGGCCCCACCGTGTCTCAGGGGACTGTGTTTCTCAGCACTGGATGTGGTGGCACTCGTGAAGCTAATCCTGCAGCCAGGGCTAAAGTGGACTCTGTCCTCCTTGTCCCCAGTCCTCCCCACCCCAGAGCCCTAGTCTGAAGTCCCTCATCTGTGGGACATGGTGGCTCTCAGACCCATGGCCACTCGATTGCGGGAGGACTGCCTGTCCCCCTGTGTCCGTCAGTTCCACCAACACTCAGGGGTGTTAACGACTGCCCAAAGTGTTGCCAGAAGATTTAATTATGAGTCACCTCATTTCATTCACATTTATGTGGCCAAAGCCCATCGCAGACAAAATACCAATAAAAGCTGAGGCCCAGAGAAACGCAAGGGTGTAGGCAGAGCAAGCAGGGTCGTTCTCATGGCCCAAAACTCGTGTCTTTTTTTTTTTCTTTTCCTTTTTTGGCAAAAGAGCAAATGAAATAAGTTGAAGAACAATGTACAGTCCACATTTGATGGCTGTAGAATGCGTATGGCCTTTAGCTGCTTCCAGCAAATTATTCATGATCTATTTGAGCATCAGCTAGACGCTGACACCATGTCTCCGTATACTGACTCAGCCCCCGATGGGGCCCTGTGTGAGGGCTTCTACTCGGGGCCGTGACAGGCTTCCATACCTGAGCCAGGTAACTCCCCTTAGGGGCAACTACGCTCACGCCCACGGATGGGCCCTGAAAAGTGAAGGGATGGGCCCCGCAGCTGGGCTTGAGGACACGGGCACCATCAGTCTGTCCTGGGAAGAGTCTAGCACAGGCACCCGCCCAGGCCCCAGGCACCCTGGCCAAGCCCGGACTGTGATGTGATTTCCATCTGGGGAAAAGAGCCCATCTATTTGCATTTCTTATGGTTCACAACTGGGGAGTAATCGCCCCTTACCTCACTTGCTGTCTCCCAGTGCAGCACTTTTACCCTAAAGTGGTCCTAAAGCTTGGGTGAATTGGAACTCTGGCCCATCATTCAGGAGATTTCTATAGCCCATTCTGTGACCTTTGCCAATTCTCTTTTCTCTCTGGGCCCTGATTTTATTTTGTCTTTCAAAAAGCAGGAGGTATCCAAAAACAAAAAACAAAAAAAATTTTTTTAAAAGATCTGCAGGCGCCATTCTTCAAGCAAAAAGCTCCGTATATAGAATAGATAACCTCTCAATTCAGGGCCTTTTGAGAGGGCAGGGTAGGGACAATGCTGCTCATGCCCCATCCTACCTTGCGCCCACGGTCTGCGTCCCTGAGATCTTGTAAAGAACTCTACCCTGAAGGGCTCCATCCAGCATCATTTGAGAACCACCAGGGTGGGTCATCTGTAAGGACACAGTGATATGTGACATTTGGATTCTTACCTCATCCCTTCCTGGATAAAACAAAATAAAACCAAAATGGCTACAGAGCTCCCATAAGACCCAAGAATTAAGGCAGAGAAAACTCACAAGAGTTTTCTCTTTCTCTTCTGTGGTTTGAAGACTCTGTGTTGACCACTGGATGGCCTCCATTCCCTGGGCCTTCCTTTGTCAGCCAGGCAGGTTTGTTCTGGTTCTCGTGGTCATCCCTCTACTGACCTAGGGGAGCTGTCAGAGCCTCCTGTGACTTGGAAGGCCTTGGTCCTTGAAACTCTCAGGATGGAACACTTGGAGGGGTATGTTGTCAAGGTTCCCCTTCTCCTTGGGAGAGGCCACCAACCCCCGCAATGGCAGGAGTAGCCGAAGGAGATAGGTGAAATGGGGAGTACCAGCAGCTGGGCATTTAAGAGGGCATAATTTTTCTCTTCAAATTCTAGTTGGGTTAGGGCCATCTGCTTAGTTCATAGTAGATGATTAATAAATATTTATAGCATAAATGGAAGTGGGGCAAAATAGGAAGGCAGATTTCAACATATGGAAGAAAATGCCTAGATTGCAGTCATTCCCAAGTCTTGGCCACTGGTGGTCCTGAGTCAATGTTCGTTGGTCCTGTGGCTGAGGCTCAAGGCTCAGAACACTGGAAGGGGCTTGTACTCTAATGGCTCCCAGTCTGCTTTCTCTCCTCACCTCCTGGCGTGGAGGTCTTAGAATCCAGAGAAGAAAGATGGCCCACTTTGGATACAGCAAATGCCTGGACAAAGTGACTTTCTTTGTCCCAGGAAAGCTGCCTTACTCCTGCCCAATTAGCCTGGTGAGGACTAGCCTAGGGAAATCTCCACTTGTTAATGGTGTGGAGACTGAGCAGACAGAGATGTGTGTGTCCTGGGAGGCTCAGCCTGGAATGCTTCTCTGCAGGCGCCAATCACAGGGAGCCCCCCATTGGGTGGCCTAGTTCCTTCACTGGGTCAGTGCGGTGGATCTTGCTTTGCTAGGCTCACGTTGCAAGTGAGTTTTCAATTTCTGGGTTGGGAGGGAGGCCTGGTATTTCAGCTTGGCTTTTCTTGGGTGAGGAGTAGCCGCTAGGTTGTTGGCTGTACCTGGCCTAGGAGGTTTCCTTTCTGACAAAGAGCTTCTTACTCTGTGATGTTTGGGTCTGTCCATCAGTACCCTGAAACTTGATGGAACTGGACAAGAATCCCCTAGTGGCCTTAAAGACACCTGGGTCTGGAAAGGCTGTCAAAACCCCCTCCTTCCTCCCTTGCCCACTAGAGAAACTCCTAGTGAGATCTATGGCAGGTGGCCATCTAGTACTTGGGTCCATCTTGGAGACACCACCTTTCGAGATGGCCTGTTACACTCTGTCCTGAGAATATAGATATGGATGCATCTTGTAACCTGAAAAAGGCTATAGATATGCAGATATGACACCCCTATAACTTCCTAGTAACCTGTAGCTATCCCTGGGTCCTGGCTCGGCCTTCTAGGGCCCTGAAACCTATATTCTATTCCTTCTGACCTGGGAAAGCCCTTCAGGATCTGTAGGCAGCAAGGACCCCCCGCCCCCGATCCTCAGCCACATCTGGGGCTGTATGAGACTGTGATTCAGGATGCTCTCCTCCTCTTCTCAGGGAGGGCTACCAAGGCCCACAAACAAGGAAGGGTCTCCCCTCCTGGTACTGCTGTTGTGACAGGATTGGAGCCCCAGCAGAAGGGTGCAACAGGCTTTGGGTTCTAATCAGAGGGAGTGTCTTTTCCAGGAGTCTGGGAACTTGGACTCTACCTGCTCCTAGCACTGGAAGGGGCTGACATGCTCTCATCCACTGGGGTAGCCTTTTCGGTTTGGGCTCTATCTTCAAAAGCATCATCTAGTCCGATGTTGGGAAGTGCTAAGGCTTTGCTCAGATTGATGAAAGAAGGTAGGAGTGGGAAGGGGCAATATTTATTGAGTTCCTGTGGTATGCTGGATTCTTTTATGTGGTGTCCCCCATACCATGCACTGAACTCCATGGGCTAGTGCTGTTCTTATTTCACTGGAGAAGTTGGTATTGACCTTGGCCATGGTGGGGTTTAGACTGAACTTAGGACCACCTGTCTCCAAAGCCTGGATTCTCAGTTGCTATACCAGCCTGGATTCATGGTCCAGCTTTGCACTGCTTAGGACAGACCTGCCTTCTCTCTGGGCCTCAGTTTCCCGTTTAGAGTAATACCCTCTTAGGGAGCCACCATCTGTGAATCTTACCCTGGAGTTTTCCTGAAAGTGAGTATAGCCTGCAGGTATTTTGGGAAGCATCAGACTTTCTGAGTGGACAGCAGCATGTTCTAGAACTTTCTGGTCTGGAGAACAGGCAGTTGCTGGGTTTGCCTCTTTCCTCTGTCACCATTGGTGTGTTTCCCAATCATAAAGTGATCCTCAGCATCCCTGTTGGCATTGCGACTCTCTCCCTAAGCTGGAGAATGCCCCAACTGGCTCCTCCTCTGTGCCCACAGTGGGTCTCCTGGGCTGGCAGTGTTGGCTGTACACTGAGCTCCAGGAGCCTTTTAGTAGCCAAAAGAGCCCCAGAGCAGGGCTCACGAGTGGATTTGCAGCTTGTAGGTGGACGTGTGTGAAGGCTGGACATCTGGGGTGCAGGCACTCCTGTCTGAGAAAGAAGATACACTGAGGCAGGGATCAGCTCAGAAGCCAGGAAGCATGGTCCCTGGTCAATTCCCAGTAAAGGACCTTCTTGTGAGGATCCTCTGGTGGGAAGATGCATCTTGGTGCTAGACTCTGGCTGGGTTTCTGCTTTTGCTGGGCTTAGGATATGCTTAGCAAAAAGCCACCAGTTGAAAGAGGAGCCCACAGGAGCCTTTTGGTCCCAGCTTGCCTTTTACTTCCTGGAGTTCTTCCCTGACCTCCAGTAGCTACCTCTAGAGAGAGCTGGCTGGAGCTCACAGGGGATATTGATTCCTCTGTGTGTCTGAGGGCTTTGGGATTTAACAGGCACATGTTTGTTGTTGCAAACATGTACCTGGGGCTTAGGTGCCAATTGCAAAATCCATCACATACCTGGGCTCAGTGAACACAAACCCTCTCCTGTAGAGAGGGATCCTTATGGGGAACAGATGACTTGCTTTAACTCTACACTTGGATTTGCCAGTGGGAAAAGGGACATTAACTCTTGGCATAATTAAAATGACTTTTCATGATGATGGATTTCTCAGGAATGTGTGTAGTGAGAGTTCATGAGTGGGTTCAATATCCCACTCACAGATGGGAAATCAGAGGTGTCCCAGCTGTAGGCGGAGGCTGGGCTCACAGGGACATGCCCATGTATGTGTATGGGAGTCTGTGTGTGTGGAGGGTGACATCCACGGGAGCTGATGTGTGTGGTGCCATCCATGTTGTTATCCATACCCATCGAGACACGTATCCATCACACTTGGGGCCAGTCCCAAGGCTTCCATTTGGACCTGGACTCCATGGGACATTTGCCAGCACATCTCTGACATGTGGGATCCTCTGCAGAACTTTCTGGCTCAGTGGGGGAAGGTCACCCAGCAGGAGCAGCTTCCTGGGAGACTGCACGGAACTCCTTCAGACCTCTCTCCTGGCCATTGGCCAGCCCTGGATTGGAGGGAAGGGCTTTGAAAAGGCTCTTGCCTGTTGGCCATCCAGTATGCCTGAAAGGATACCAGCCTGATGAGTGAAGTTACAATAAATCAAGACCATGTGGTCGGCTCCCCCTTGAGATGCTCCCTGTTAAAGAAATTGGTCGGTGGGGAACATATTTGGCAATCAGCCCTGAAGCTTCTCTTATATTCCCTTTCTCTTTGCTCTTCAACCCTCAAATCTGAGAGTCATATGGTTTATTTTTAAAACAGAAACAGCCAGGGACTCTCATGTCTCTGGGGCCAAGAACATCGCTTCTCATCATTCAGGTCTAGCCTGGGAGCAGAACACATCCTTGGTGTGAATGCTGCAGAATTCAGTGTCATGAGGCCTGGGATAATGGAAGTGGGGGAGAGACGGCATCTTTTGTGCTTACAGTGGGTTAGATGATGTAGGAAATCCTAGAATTTGTGTGCTGTGGCATTGGGAAGGAACTAAAGCCCCAGAGTGGAGAAACTGGCCAACATTGTCAAGGGAAGCAGACCCAGGATTGGCTCGTACCCTTACGTTTCCTGCTTTCAATTTAGACTTCTTAACATTGAGGAGCCTGAGACTTGAAGGTTACGTTGGAGTTTGGTTTGAAAAAGAAAAGCCTTAGAGAAAGAAGGGAGAGGAAAACCCTTTGGCCATAGAAATGGGAGGGAGAGGGAATTCTGAGTTGCTGGGAGAGAGGAAGTCTAAATGGCCGAGAGAACTTGCGGGAAATGTGAGGGCATCGCATGATCTTAGCGTCACTGAGATGGCTGAGGTGAGGGTGAGTCAGGAAGTAATTGGATCAAGCCTGGAAAAGGATCCCATGTAACTCCATAAAGAGGCTGTTTCCAGGGGGAGGAAGGCTATGGTGTTCCAGGACCCTATTCTACTACAGTTTACATCATGGGAGCCTGGGAGCCTGGTGCTCATGTTTGGTGGGTCCTCGGGTTGTTAGACAGATCATACCTTTGTCCCACTGTTCAGGAATGTATTTTAACTCAACAATGGATTAGAAAGAACTGACATGAAAGTTTATGAATTTTCCTGGGTCTTTCTGAATTATGAGCTCTACAGCAAAGAAAGTAGGTGAGCAGGAAAGCACCCTGGACCCTGGGGCTTGAGTTTGAACTCTGTAACTTCCTCTCCCAGTTACTGTGTGCATATCTCTTCCCTTCCCCATGTCTTCATTTCCTCATCGGTTGGTGGTAATGGTGCTCCTTGCTCATGGTGGGGCCCATTGTTTTGTCTGCCCAGCTCTTATTTCCCTGTTCTTCTGATAATGATTCTCTGTTCCTTATGGCAGGGACTCTCCTCCCTGTAGGTTGAGTGGTCTTAGTGGAGGCTGCCAATATACTTCCCCTCCTCCCACCTCTGCTGGTGATCATAATAGGATCAGTGGATTGATTCCACCCTTCTGGTCATGGTCATTTGATAAGAGTGTGTTATAAAAGAACATGACCAGAATTGTTCCTGAACACCTGTGAGATGCCCATGTGGGAACAAGAAATAACTGAGGGAGCCCTGGGGATGGTGGTGCTGAGTCCCTGTAGGTAGCAGTTGAGGTGGAAGCTAAGAGCCACCATTCTGTTGTTACTGATGTGACTAGGTATCTGTCATGGCCTGGTGAGGCCTGAGGTGGGACTGAGCTACCATTTGGATTGTATCCAGTTGGGCTCCTTTGCTTTCCAGGGATAGAAATCCCAACCCAAACCACCTTAAGCAAAAAGAGAACTAATCAGCTCACTTCTCTGAAAAGAACAGAGTTGGGCTGGTTTCAGGCTTGGCTTCAGGCAGGGCCTTAGTCAACATCACCAGGATTCAGCATCTCTCTCTCTCTCTCTCTCTCTCTTTTTTCTCTCTTTTCCTCTCTATCTCTTTCAACTTGACTTCCTTTGGGCTGACTCCATCTGGAAGTGGAATCCCTCCCTCAGGGTACTAAATGGCTGCCTTAGCTCCCAAACTTACATTTCCTCAGATTCAAGGCCAGTAGGAAATAGCAGCATCTCTTTCTTAGAAACTTGAGTCAACCTCTCATTGACTCTCACTGGTTCGGACTGGGTCCTGTACCTGTCCCCAGATTAATGTGATGGGATGATCTAGTTGGCTTACACTGAGGTTATAGGCTTTAGTCCTAATTAAGGAGTGACGCACACCAAAACCCAGCATCTAAGAGTTGGTGAGAGGACACGGTTATCACCAGAAGGATGAATAGATGCCGGGGAGCAAACCCCACCGAGGTCTGTGCTGTAAATGGTTAGCACCCCACAGGGTGCTCAGAACACCTCAGGGCAGCTCATGTCCTCTTTCCTCATTGTGGACACTGCTAAGTATTAGGTATAAGGCATCAGACATCTCTTACAAGGTGATTACAGTTTGGTTTCTATTTTGGTGAAAAATAATGACCACTGAAGAATGCCAAAAGCTGTTGCTGATAGTAGACACAAACTGAAGTGGGTTAAGAAAGTGAGTGTTCTTAAGTTTTGGACACATTAGAAGATGGAATATTGGGGCGCCTGGGTGGCTCAGTGGGTTAAGGTCTCTGCCTTCGGCTCAGGTCATGATCCCAGGGTCCTGGGATCAAGCCCCACATCGGACTCTCTGCTCAGCAGGGAGCCTGCTTCCTCCTCTCTCTCTGCCTCCCTCTCTGCCTACTTGTGATCTCTCTCTGTCAAATAAATAAATAAAAAAAATCTAAAAAAAAAAAGAAGATGGAATATTGAATTCAGCAGAGGCTTGCACCAATGGTATAAATGAATTTGCCATGTGTTTTATGCAAAGTGCACAGGCACTTCCTAAAACCATTTCAACAGCTTCTATAACTGGTTCGAAATGGTTCACCAATTGGGAAAAAACTAAGGAAAGCCAGGAAAGCAGTTTCTTGTGATTCAGGAGAAAGCTAGGATCCAGTACAAACATTTTTGTGTATCTTTGACTGTAGAGGGTTCACAACACCTAGAAAAGCATTTCTAAGACATGTCAAGGGCCCACTCTTCCTTCTGCTGTGCCCGCTGCAGAACCAGCCCTGGCATTACACCGAAAGATCATCTGTAGTAGCCTTTTTTGTTTTTGTCCTCCCCAACTTGGAGTATGTCCTCCTCATACTTGGAGTCTCCCTTAAGCCTGTGGGTGCTGGCCAGGTCATCTGGTCGATGTTGAGGTCACTTAGGGACTTTGGTTAGAGATAATCATTCGCCTGGCACTGAAGTTTTTGATGAATGAGCGAGATAGGGAGTGGTAGTGAATAGATTGCCTGAAGGTATGAACCTCCAAAGTGCCAGGATTTACACAAAACAGAGTGAAGAAGTATTGTTCTGGAAGAGCCTGAGACCAAGGAAGATGTGAACTCCACCTCTTGAACTTGAAGATAAGCAGTTTCCTCTGGAGGATGCAGCAGGGGAAGTGCTGTTCTCGGGGATGGGAAGCCATGTGCCCCGTGACTATTCCCAGATGACCACAGCCTTGGGACTAGACATACTTATTGGACAGCAAGTCTAGCCAAGTGTGGTCAGCCCTTTGAACATCTGCCATGGATACACTGTTCCCAGCACCTGCCCGACATCTCCTCTGTGCTCTTGCCAATGGCCAGGCCCCCCAGAAGTCCCTGCACAATGTTCCTACATGTTTGATGTCCCTGAAAGAAGAAGGAACACATAATCATGATTTAAAAATAAACAGCAGAAGACAAAGTATTTTGGTTCTTGGCTTTACCCTAGGCTGGTGAAGTCATCTCTGAGCAGACTCTTGCCACAGTGGACTTGGAGACCTCTGAGGTTTGACAGTGCTTGGGCTTTGTTGGGAGAAGGCTGTGTCTGTTCACAGAGGACAACCATTTCAACCACAGTCATGATGAAGCTGGGGCAGGACCTTGAGCTGGCAGAGCCCTGCCATGGGCTTGCCCCTTGCAAATCCATCTGCCTCTCTGTTGTCTTGTCTTTTTTCTCTTTTGGGGATAGGACAAAGCATCCCCACTATTGACTGGATTTGCCAAACCTGTGCTGGGGGCTTGCTGGCGCTTTAGGATTCCTCAAATGCATGAGGGCAGAGGGCTAAGTTCCAGTGCTAAAACTAAGCTTTGAAACATATGTCACCTTTATGAAACAGGAGCCTTGGAAGGGGATGATCATGTAGATGGCTTCCATCATGCCTCAAGGAGGGCTTTGGAAGTCAAGAGGAAGAAGCTGGGAAGGGGAAAAGTATGGAAGCAGGAGGCACAGTGTCACCAGAGACATTGAATCAATGTGTGATTCTCCCCAGAACTTAAACCACTGATTCTGGAGGAAGAGTTGCAGTATCTGTGGGTTATTTAGAAGTATTTGGGTCTAGTATAACATACTGATATAATCACGTGACTGTCCTGTGAAACCAGATTAAGATCTAAAGCCAGATGATGAACTGGGAAGGGTATTTGCAGTGTTAATGATAGGGCTGCTCAACCCAATATATACAAGCCCTTTACCAAACAAAAGGAGAAAGAAAAACAACCCACACAGACAAATGGACAAATAAATTGAATAAGCAATTTACAAAAAGAAGAAATAAAGTAGTCAGAGGATGTAAAAAGATGTTCAGCCTTGCTAATGATGACAAATATGAGTTAAAAATTGAGATATCATGTGCCTATTGGTGAAGGTGAATAGATTGGGTTAAAGAAAGTAATATTTTGAGAAGTCAAGGTGTTGAGAAACATTTAGTTGAAAAGAGTATGAATTAGTACAACTTACTTGTAAGGCTTTTTGACAACAAGTATCAAAGCATAAAATACCGTATCCTTTGACCCAGAAATCCTGCTTTAAAAAAAATTAGCAAAAGAAGGAAACTGAGTGGGGAAATTTGTATGAGAATGCACTAGACTATTCATTAATTTCTGATTATTAGAAAACTGGAAAAACTCCTAAATGTCCATTATTAAGGGATGAATTGACTGAAGTGTGGCTCATACTACAAAGGAAATAGGCAATCATTAAAAAATGATGGTGTATCTTCCATCAGCTGAAAGAAAAGAGGTTCATGACATGTTTTTAAGTGAACAAAACAAACAAAACCACCTTGATATGTAACCACTCCTCTCGGTAGATCTTGCCCCAGTGTGGGCACATGCACTGACTCACAAACCATCCTGGGATGCTGTGGTCCAGGTGTGCAGCCAGTTGGTGGCATTTTTAGGAGGAGTCATGTCTCCCAAGTGTGTTTTCAGAGCCCCACCGACAGAAGGGAGGCTGGCTGGTGTCGGACTTCTGTGTACCTACCGAAGATGAAGGTCTGAGGGAGGTGAGTCGGGGGTGGGGGGAGACTGTGGCCCTTGACCTAATTCATCCATGTGGGATCAAGTACCAAGTGTGTATCCTGTATTCCACTCCTGTGATTTTTGGAAATAACAACTTTAAAATTTTTTTTAATTAATTAATTTTTGAGGGGGGAGGGTGGAGGACAGAGGCATAGGGAGAAAGAAACTTAAGCAGACTCCATGCTGAGTGTGGAGCCCAACTTGGGACTTGATTTCACGACCTCAAGATCATGACCCCAAGATCATGACCCAGAGATTACAACCTGAGCCAAAACCAAGAGTCCAACCCTTAACCAACTGCACCAACCAGGCACCCCTGGAAATGGAAGGGACCTTATGATCAGTTGCTGAACAGCCTCCTCTTATGTGTATATATCCCCATGTGACAGGTGCAGGGCTAAGGGCACAGCCTCTGGAGCTAGCCTACCCAGTGTGAGCTGCCGGCTGCACCTGTCACTAATTCGGGGACTTGGGTACGTGATTTCACCCACCTGTGCCTCAGCTTCTCTACCTGTAAAACACAGCACCTGGCTCATCGTAAGTGCTGTGTTTTCTATTTTTTTTTTTGCTTTTTTCTAGTATCTTTTTCTTAACTGACCATAAAACACAATCTATTTTGCACGCTATATTTTTAAAGGAAGGAACTGAATTATTTCTCCTTAAAGTGATAACTTATAATGTGGAATCCCTAATATTTTTCTGTTTTTAAATCCTGTCCATGAACAAGATTGAAATTTATATGGTCTTTGAGCACTTTCTTTTCTGGGGGTGAGAGGTTTATTTTGCATTCTTGTTCAGTTTTCACTCACCTTCCTACCCCATGTCTCAGTAGCATTAGAAGTAGCTGGTCACTGCCTCTCGTATAAAAAATCTTTCTCCATTTGCTGTCTGGCTCACAGGCTCTCAGCCCTCCCGCCCACTGCCTGGCAGTGCCTTTGCTGGTTCCTCATCTTTTGATGTCCAGACACTGGGGTGCTTCTCTACTCTATCCACTCGCTGCCTTGGGGAATCTCATGCAGTCTCATGGCTTTAATACCTTCTGTGGGCAGGATGACCCTCTGTCCTGGTTTGCCCAGCATAGTTCTGGTGTTTGCCTTGTCACTTGGCATAAATAGCACTGCCACAATCTCAAGGAGTCCTAGTGTGAAAGCTAATTATATGTTTACCCTATCTACAGACTGATGGCCCCTCAGGTTTTTACCTCGCATCCTGACCTCTGCCTTTGCACTCTAGCCTTATATATGCAGCTGTCTATGTGTGTGTGTGTGTGTGTATTTACAGATATATTTGATTAGCAAATTGGCATCACAAAAGACAAGTCCAAAATCTACCTTTTAATTTCTCCTCCAAACCCACACTTTCTACATTCTTGTAAACGATGACTTCATTCTTCTGGTTGCTTGGTCAAAATCCTTGACTTCTCTATTTCTCTCAAACCCCATGTCTGATCCACCAGCAGATCCAGTGGGTCGCATCTCTGGTGAGTGTTCAGAACCCAGGTAATAATCTTCTCCATCACTTGGGTGACCACTCTAGTCTAACCACTGGGATCTGTCTCTAGAGTATCAAGAAGCCTCTTTGCTCCCCATTTCCACTCTTGTCATCTATACAGATTCCCCACCCAGTAGCAGAGAGATCCTTTTAAAACATGCGAGATTGTGGCAGTCTTCTGCTCAAAATTCTCCCATTTGGCTTTGCATGATGTACTTGGTAAAATCCCCAGTCCTTGCATGATTCAGGCCCCTGAGATCTGACCTCTCTGCCATCATTTACTCTTCTTGCTCACTCATCTGCACTTCAGCTACATTACCCATTCTACTGTTTCTCAAACTGGCACACTCATGCCTCAGGACCTTTGCACCTACTGTTCTTGTTGCCTGGCATACTCATCTCTAATTTATCTAATGGCTCACTCTCTCACTGTTCTCAGGTCTCTGTTCAAATCTTTTATTAGAAAGGTCTTCACTAACTATCCTGTAAGTCAAACTTCCCTCATTACTCTCTCCCCTCAGGCTTTCTTATTCATAAAACTTATCAGTATCTGATGTATTAGGGTAACTTTAAAAAAAAATTGTCTTCTTTCCCTGACTAGGATGTAACTTCATAAGGTTGGGACTTCAACTGCTTTATCTGCAGTGCCTAGAAGTGCCTGGACTGTAATAGTCACTCATTAAAATTTGTTGAATAGATTCAGAAAGTACATACCAAGCACACAATATATTTTTAAAAAAATATTGGAAGGGGAGGTGAACCATGAGAGACTATGGACTCTGAAAAACAACCTGAGGGGTTTTGAAGGGGTGGGGGTTGGGAGGTTGGGGGAGCCAGGTGGTGGGTATTATGGAGGGCACGCATTGCATGGAATACTGGGTGTGGTGCAAAAACTATGAATTCTGTTATGCTGAAAAGAAATGAAAAAAAATTTATTTAGGCATATGGAAGTTTTTTTCAACAGTGCAGTACTTTAAAATCTTCATTGAGAAGTGTTGCTATACTGTTGTTTAGTTTGTTCCTTAATGTTTTATATTCTTTTGACATGATAATAAATGAAAGTTTCTTAACTCCATCTCCTAGTTTGATGCCAGTACACAGAAGTGCAATTGATTATATGTATTGATCCTATATCCTCTGGAGTTGCTAAACTCATTTATTTCCTCCAGTAGTTTTTTTTGTTGATTCTTTAAATTTTGATAATTAAACAATCATGTCATCTGTGAAAAGTGAGAATTTCACTTCTCTCTTGCCAGTCTAATTTATGACTTTCCTTTATTGCCCTGGCTCGGATTTCTAGTATTATGTTAATTGGAAGAGTTGAAAATGGGCATCCTTATTACAGATGTTGGGGAGAATGTTTTCGTCACCATGTGTTTGATACCGATCTTGGGGAAAAATGTTTCCTCATTAAGTATGATGCTAGCTATAGGGTGGGGTTTGTTTGTTTTTGTTTTTGTTAATCAAATTGAAGAAATTTCCTTCCATTACCCATTTGCTGATCATTTTTGTTTTAATCTTGAAGGGGTTTTGAATTTTGACAAATGCTTTTCCTCCATTTTGGGGGGTAGAACACGTAGCTTTTCTCTTTTATTCTGTTAATATGGTGAATTTCTTTGATTTTTGAATGCCAGATCAGTCTTTCATCCTAGTATAAATGCACTTGTTCATGATGAATTATCTTTTTTATACATTGATGGATTCTGCTTGCTAGTATTTTGTTAAGGATTTTTGCAATTGTGTTCATGGAGTTTTCTTTAATTTTTTTTTTCAGGCTTTGGTATATCAGAGTATGCTGAACTCATGAAATGAGCTGGGAAGTGTTCCTTTCTCTGTTTTCTGAAAGTTTACATGTGATCAGTATTATTTTCTGTTTAATATTTGTTAAAATTCATTAGTGAAATCATCTGAACTTGGAGTTTTTCATTCTGAGAATGGCTTTGATAACAAATTCCATATCTTAGACAAATATAGGGCTACTCAAAATTTCTATTTCACCTTGCACACACTTTGACAAGTTGTGTTCTTCAAGGAATTTGTCCATTTTATCTAAAGTTGTCAAATTTATTCACATACTATAGTGCATAATTTTTTTGTCCTTTTTAAAAAAGATTTTTATTTATTTATCTATCTATCTATCTATCTATTTATTTATTTATTTGACAGACAGAGATCACAAGTAGGCAGAGAGGCAGGCAGAGAGAGAGGAAGGGAAGCAGGCTCCCTGCTGAGTAGAGAGCCCTACGCAGGGCTTGATCCCAGGACCTTGGAATCATGACCTGAGCTGAAGGCAGAGGCTTTAACCCACTGAGCCACCCAGGCACCCCCTTTTTTGTTCTTTAGATGCCTAGGGGACCTGTAGCAGTTTTCTTCCTCCATTTCTGAGACTGGTAATGGGTATTTTCTCTCTTTTCTCCCTATCCTTCCTCTGAAGAGCGTATCACTTCTATTAGTCTTCTCAAAGATAAATTTTTTGACATTGCTTTTCTATTTTCTGTTTGATTGCCATTCTTTTTATTATTACTTGCCTCTTTCTATTATTTTGGGTTCCATTTGCTCTTCCTTTTTTTTTTTTTTAGCTTAAGGTGAAATGTTGTATCACTGTTTCTTCACCTTGTTTCTTTTGCAATAGAAGCACGTGAAACTGTCAAACGTCCTCTAAGTGCTCTTGCCCTGCATCTCACAAAATCTTGAGACATTGTGTACTCATTTTCATTCAGTTCAGAATGTTTTCTAATTTTCCTTCTGAGTTCTCTGAAACTGATTTAAAAGGGGGTTATTTAATTGCCAAATATTTGGGGCTCTTCTATCTTCTGTATTATTACTGTGTTCTAGTTTAATTTTGTTGTGGTCAGAGAATATACTCCATAATATGTTGAATTTATTTAGACCTGGTATGGCCCAAACAGTGGTGGATACTCAGTGTGCATTTGAAGAGAGCATGCAGGCTGTGGCCACTGAGTGCCGTGTCCTGAACACAGTCATCTGATCCCGGTGTCTGAGAGTGTCGGTCACATCTGCTGTGCTTGTCCTGGCTTTCTAACCGTCCTGTCAGTCGCTGAAAGAGGGATAATATCTCCAGCTCCAGTTATTGATTTGTCTGTTTTTCCCTTTACTTTTTTCAAATTTGGTTTAAATTTTTTGAAGTTACGAACTGCGGGTACATTTAAGCTCACTGTGTGAAACTGAACTTTTTATCGTTGTAGAATGTCCCTCCTTATCTCTGCTAATACTCACTGTCTTGAAGTTGATTTTATCTGATGTGGCTAGCCATTTCAGCTTTTTAGTGATAAGTGTGCATGTGCATTCCCTCTCACTTTCTACCTACTTTTTTCTCCACGTTTCAAGTGTATATCTTGTAGATAATATACAACTGAGACTTGCTTTTTTAGATTCATTCTGACTTACTTGACCTTTTAATTGTAGCTTATTATTTAATGTATTTAATGTAATTATTTAATGTAATTATTGGTATATTGGATTCAGGCATGCCATTTTGCCATTTGTTTTGTATTTGTTGTATTTGTTTCTTTTTATTTTATTCTTTTTTAGAGAGGGACCAGGGGAGGAGCAGAGGGAGATGGAGAGAGGGAATCTTAAGCAGGCTCCACACCCAGCACAGAGCACAATGTGGGGCTCGATCCCGTGACTCTGAGCTGAAATCAAGAGTCAGACATTTAACTGAGCCACCTAGGCAGCCCTCTCATATCTGTTTTAAGTTCCAATTTTCTTCTTTCTTTTCCTTCTCTTAGGTTAATTGAATAATTTTTGTTATTTCATTTTGATTTCTCAATTGAATTTTAGTTATACATTTTGCATTATTATTTTAGTAGTTGCTCTAGGAAATACCATACATATCTTGAGCTTACTACTTTATAGTTAGAGTTAATAATATACTACTTTGTATGAAAGATACACCCCTTGCTACAGTATGCTTCTGTTTACCCAGTTCCCTTTCCAGGCAGAATATAAGTAACACCTACCTATTAAGGGCAGCATGTGCGATGCTCATGCTTCCTGATATAATGAGGTGTGATTGGACTCCTGGTCGTGGGTGGTGATTGGTGAAATTCATTTGGTAATCCAACCAGCTATACTATGGCAAGCCTTAGCTTATGAAATATACAAAGTCTGCCAGGCCACAAATCAGTGGGGTCACTGGAAAGAGAGGGAAATTATATGTTGTGTATATGTGAAACATCTGTAGGAAACAGAGGCTGAGAAGTTCTGCTATAGAGCGAATAAGAAGTCTCGATACTCTTTCAAGAATGGTTTTGTCATATATCATTGGTGTCAATTATTAGGTATTTATTGTTTAGTAATGTTTAAAAAAGTTTTTTTTGGTAGCATACTCCTTATAACAATGAGTTAAAAATCTAAAATGCATATTTAATAGAAAATTAAGTACTAATTTTTTTTGTCTTTTAAGAGAGTTAATGATTAATGTGCAGCTTGGAAACAGCGTTGCTGATACTGTGGGTATAGTAATACCATTGGCCACATGGAAACCTGAAGACACAAACATATTTGTTGAAGAGGCATCAGCCTCTCAAAAGCTTTGTAGTTAAGTTTGTGCCCAAACATAATTAGGATTAATGACTATAAAAGGTGTGTTTATATATCATTTTATGACTCATTTAGACCAAATGCCTGTTCTTCTAAGTTAATTTCACTCATTTTTTATTCCAAATTTTCCTGGCCATGGATGGAAAGTGAAGTGATAGCAGTGGGTATGTTGGCTCCATTAGCAGAAGGATTGTGTGAAGCCAGCATTATATCAGTGTCATAAGGTGGTTCAAATAAAATATCCATTAAATTAATTTTGACACTGGTTCAGTTTTTCACCCAATTCAAGGAATCCAAGTAAGCTTTTGGAAGTTAATTCTGTCAAAGATGAAATAGCTCAAATGAATGCAATTATAAATTGTTGATAAGTTGAACACTGAAGTTTTTTTTTTTTGGAGTGATAATACAAGTACACATTTTGGTGGAACACAGTGTTGTAGAACAAATAATAGTCTTACTAAATTAAGATGTTTATGGACTAGGAATGTACTTGGAGTTGGTTGGGTATACATACAATTAATAACTGTGTTGTTCTATCAATTTAATTAGAAGCAAGAGTTGTAGAAAAACAAAATAATTTTATATATATTAAGAAAAACTGAGCAACAAAAGTTTTATGTCAAAACTGATTTTGAGTACAAAATACTACTTTAGGATGGAAGTATATACGTTCTCCTCTTGCTGTCTCTCATTAATCAGATTTTACAAATCTTTGAACTTTTGAAGAACTACTTTGTCCATCAGCTTCAGAGTCCTAAAATATTGTTGAGATTTTGTATAAACAAATTATGTAAGTTTTGGTCCATTTGTTCAAAACCAGCTGGAAATATTTAATCAAAATTAAATGAATGGCTCACCTTACCACATCAGCTTTTGAATCTTTTAGTGGATTGCAGTGATTGAAAACAAAATCTTCAGGCTTTATCTCTATCAAAGCAAGGGAGGACCTGAAAAAGTGAAATAATGAGAGCTTAAATGGTGTGAAATATTTAGTATTCAAATTCTTTTGGAGTGTCTGGGATGTCTTGGTTTATAGGAAGAGTCTTGTGATGGTGTTCATATGAAAATGAAGTGAAATTATATTCCAACCTGCAAATGCAGTGAAACAAAGTAGGCCTTGCGTTTGCAGCATCTAAAACCGTTCAAAAGAGCCATAAATTGAGACAACTTATTTGACATGTTTTGTCAAGGAAAACTACTCTGAGGCAAAAGGAAAGCATCTGTGAAAATATTTGAAGTGAAATATTTACTCTTTTCAGTATAAAAAATAATTGAAATTGACAATATTCTCCATTTTGCCAAATTTTCTCCAAGTTTACCAGACATCTCAGGACCAGGATGCAGAATGTTTCCTAAATTGAAAAATTGCAGTCTACAAAGAAGGGTCAATTGAGAGGCAACAATTTCAGATTTATTAATCGTAACTTGCAACTCTGAGGAAAACTGTGGGCAATTTGATGGAAAAATCAAAAATGATAAGGTCATATTGAAAAAATTACATTTTTCAGAAAAGTTCACTGATATAATATTAGAGTGATATGTACAAGAAACTGATTAAAATATGTGAATATGCACCAAGAATAAACTATTTTGCTTCCACTATTTTTTTAATGTTTAGATTATCAACATAAAGATTTTTTTAATTGATGTGTGTCATTATATATATATTATGGTCTTAGAAGGAATTTCACTTTTGAAATTTCGTTTTAAAGAGAACAGTTTTATGGTCCATCAATAAAGTAAAATCAAGATGCTAGTCAATATATAAACATTTTAAAAGATTATATAATTTTTAGTACTTTTACTTCCTCTTGTCACTCTCAGAAGTGTCCCAGTTTAGACGGTGCATTATATGGTGGCCGTTGCTGTTGTTTTCGTCGTTAACAAGGTTCACAGATATTCCAGTTTTCCACCTTTCAGACCAATGGTAGTTTGGTACTTTCCTGTACTTTTTGTAATTAGTCATAATTGTGTGGCTCACTTTGGCCAATGAAATGAGAGTAGAAGTGATATGCGATGTTTTTAAGGGCCAGTCCATGACTTAACCTCTCTCTCCTGCTGCAGTGATCATGGAAGCCTGTGTCATATGGGAGCTTCTGTCAGGTACAGCTCCCAGCGACGCTGTGTGAGAAACACACACACGGACACACACACACACACACACACACACACACGGATCTTTGTGGTGTTAAGCCACTGAGATATTGGGATTATTTGTTTTTGTACCTAAACTTAACTGACCTTAACTGATAAGGCTGTAACTAATAAATGAATAACTTGATATATTAATTAATTAATTAATTTAAGCCCCAGTTTGTTCCGAAAGAACTTGGGGACAGTTTATAAACAGCAGGGTAAAATAAAAAGACAGGTGATTGGGTCCCATGGTAAACAGAGGAATAAAAAGAAAATAAAGTCCAAGGTTAGGTCAGTCCTCCAAATGCATTCCTATGTATTTCCTAGGGGTGGGCCAGCATTTACTTTATAATACAATCTTAGCTACCAAGGTGAATAGAGAAATCTGACCAATAGGGTTTGTAAGACAACAAGAGAGTATAAGATGCTATATATATAAGATATTACATTTATATACCAGTGCCTACAAGACGCTTAGAGAACATGTTAGTCAAAAATGGGACATTGTGTCAAGTACTGGACAGATCTCCTCCCATAGATAAATCAGAGTGTTTCACATGGCTCTTTCCTATCTCAGCTCTGAATGTAGGCAGATGACTTAATGGCAAAGTGTGTGTCAGGAACACATAGTCGGAGTGGATATGAAGTTGTGACGGTCACACAGAGCAGCCCAGATCCATAGCTCCTGATCACCTGGACAAATTCAGCATGAGCTTTATAGAATCTACAGCATGAGTGCATATCTTTAGTCAGTCCTTTGAGAAATATTTTTCTTGTCTTGAAGGCTCTTTTAATAAAAGTTGCATAGGAGGGATGTTGGTGATATTTTCTGGCAGGTTCCCAATGGGGAATCAGACCTGACTTCTGCTTCTCTACAATGACAGGGCAAGATGTATAAATAAACAAATACCTTCAGAACAGAACGAGTTAAATGCAGAAAGACCTCTGCAAATAGTGTGTCCTTGGAGCCCCCAGAAGGGGTGGCAGCTCTCCTCGGTTATGACCAAGTCATGCCCCATTACATGATTGACACCCCTGGTCTGCACCTTGGCTGCTGCCTAAGGTGCCTGGCTGGTTGACATCAGTGTCTCTGAATAGGTTTGTACTCAAGGATCATTGGAAAGGCCCAAAGGAGCAACATGCTGTGTTGAGTCAGGCCAGCGAGCTGGCTGTGCCCAGGCAGCCATGGTGTTCTGAGTGAGCTCAGAGGTAGGAACCTTGGCCAGGGCTGGACGAAGCCTATGAACCAATGACCAAAAGACTGGAATGTTTGCAAGAGTCTATTTTTGTTTCAGCTAAAACTGGAAACAGAGGGATTTGGGGGAGCCAACCTCCTGGAGATTAATGGTGAAGGAGGGGGCTGCAGCTCATCAGGGAAGTATGTGGGGCTCTGAGCATCCTGCTGGATTTCCCTGCAAAGTGAAGGCTGGGTGATGGAGAATAGGACAGAAGAGTCCAGGCCAGTGCAAGGCAGGATGGGCAGAGGCCAGGCCTTGCACTGAGACAACCAGTGTCCCCATCCATTTCTCCATCCATCTGCCTCTCTGTGTCTGCCCATCCATCCCGGGCTTCGCCAAGCACCCAGCTGGTGTTTGGTTCTGTTCACAAGAGAAAGTGTAGAGACCTTGTTCTCAGGTGCCGAGAAAATCCACAGCAGACCTGGATTGAAGAAAGTACCTGGCTCACTTCAGAAGTGATTTAGAGTTCAGAGTCCTGGGATTTCTGCTCTTGTTAACCCACCAGCAATGAAAAGGCATGTTTTCCCTTCCAAACCTTTTTTCTACTTGGTCAACCTGAGAGCCATTGATGGAGAAACTGTGTGTCTGGCCCCACGCTCAGTTTGTGCTGTTGGGGTATGTGGGGGTGGGAAGTGAGGAGGAGCACCTCATCAGCTAAAGTTCCAGTTCTCTGAGGAGAATTAGAGTCCTGAGCCTGGAGGCAGAAATCCAGGCACCATTTAGTTGCCAGAGGACTGCCTGTCTTCCCCCGTGACATGGATCTGGATGTCCAAGTGTGTCCAAGAGCCAACTGGCTGGTGAGAGGCAGACGTGACTGCAGACCTGCGTTCCTTCCTCTGCATCAGTGATGGGCAGTGCTTGCTCCTTCCATCCTCAGAGTCTAGGAATCTGGATGATGGGGCTATGTCCCTTCCCTCTCAGGCTCTTCCGTAACCATCTCCCTTTCCTTCTCTCCTTCCCGACCTTGTGATTCCTTGGTCCTACACCCCACACCTGTTAAGTAACCTGAGCCTGGAGGTTTCTAGGGTTCCTGGCAAAGAGGTCTGGACTTTGCTGGGGGAAATCTGGCCTCCCCCTACTGTGAATGCCGGGCCTGTCCTCATCCTGAAATGGAGCGGGCCGGGCTCTGGATGTCCCTGGCTGGTGGCCACATCACTGCGTATTTCAGCTCAGGCTGCCCTCCCAGAGTCTGTCTGGGATTTGGGATATGGGGAGACTCAGCTCACTATGGGCCCTCCTGGCATGCTTCACAGTATCTGGGGAAGCCAGTCAGTGACTTGGCAATGCTGGGAGCCATGGGAGCCCCCGGTGAATACCTCACTGCTTGGGCCTGGTCTGACTGCAGGGGTGTGGTTGGGAGGCAGATCGGTATAGCTTACAGGGTTTCCAGGCCTGCTGTGCAGGAAGAAGTCAGCTTTTACCCTCAGAACCTGGACTAGAGTGAGAAGCAGGAGGACCCAGACTTAGGGGGGTCTTTGAGTCTGAAGTGCCTTCCCTTGTTGGTGACTCACTGAGAGGTAATTAGCATAATGACCCACAAAAGGTTTTTCAAGGCTCTATTCATAGTACCAGCTTAGTCGTAAGTGAGATTGGTGCTCTGTAATCTTTAATAGGTTTTATATATGCCTCATCTCCTCATGAAGAAACATAGCAGACCTGCCTTAAAACTGCTTTGAGGGGTGCCTGGGTGGCTCAGTGGGTTGGGCCTCTGCCTTCGGCTCAGGTCATGATCTCAGGGTCCTGAGATCGAGTCCCACATTGGGCTCTCTGCTTGGCAGGGAGTCTGCTTCCTTCTCTCTCTATCTGCCTGGCTCTCTGCCTACTTGTGATCTCTCTCTGTCAAATAAATAAATAAAATCTTTAAAAAAACTGCTTTGAATGTCCAAAGGCCTGTTGAAAAGGTGCTTTGAGAGAAGCAAGACCAGTTAAGAGAGGAGCTCAGATCAATCCCTAGGCTGTCAGCTCCCAGGCCCTGCAACGGTCATTCACTCTTTCATTCCATAAACCCTCACTGAGTGATCTTTGCTAGCTTTGGGCTGGGCAGTAGGCTACAAAGATGAATCAGAAGTGACTCTGCCTTTGAGGTGCTCAGAGGCTAGTAGGTGATATGTGATATGTTTATAACATGGTCACAAAGATATGGAATGATTCTCACACCCACCAAAAATAAGAGTAAGTGCAAATTATACCGAGATACTATTTTTCACCAGCATTTGGCAGTGATCAAAACACTGTATTACAAACTGTGTTTTTGAGATCTGCCCACATCTCATAGCTGGTGAGTGGGGGAGCTGGGGCTTGAACCTGAGGCCTGTGACTCCAAATTCCCTTTGTGGTCTGGTGCTCATGAGAGGTGCCTTGCATAGTTGATTGGGTGTGTGGCTTGCAACCTGATCAGATGCATACCTTGTTCTGGATCTTTCTGGAGGAAGCCAAGAGGAATGACAGCATCGCATGGAAGAGAAGATGAAGCCATCTGGCCTGTAGGCAGTGCTGGTCATCTTTTGTCTTCCAGTGGAGCCAAGGCTATCTGTGGTCAGTTCCAGAACCTTGACTTGTGGTTCAGAGGTTTGAACTGGATCAGTACTTGCCAGCAGGGTCAGGTGGCCCTGTTTTCAGGTTGGAGAATTCATGGGCTTAAGAGAAGAAGGTCTGGTAATCAGTACTTCAGGCTCTAGTACTCTGCCTCTGATTCTTGAGCCCTGAGCGTGGGGAGGAGCAATCAGGTGTGGAAGAGAGAGGGAGGCAGAGAGAACTGGGGTAGTAGGTGCTTTGGTTCTTGTTCTGCAGGCATGACCCAGGTTCAGCATGGGCACCTGAGCACAAGTGAAAAATAACGGGGGGAGTGTGCGTGAGAGATGGTAGGAGGAAGAAGGAAGGGGGGAGGGAGGGAGAGAGAAAAGGAGCAGGAGGAGGAGGGGGAAGGAAGAGGGAAGAAAGAGATTTACATATTCTTGTGTGTATAAACCAAGGGGTTCACCTTTGAGACTGCTCTTCCTTTGGGTTAGAGCACAGAAGAAGGAAGTGTTCTTCCTCTTTCCTCTAGTGCAGAATGGGGCATATGGTCATGTACAGGGTTTCTGGTTACATAATGACTAAAGGCAGATAAAGATCCAGCCAAGAGAACAGCAAACCATGGACATGATGCTCATAAAAGTTCTTAGCTAGTCTCAGGGTTGGCTGCCAACCTGTTTTGGGGCGATAGGGGTGGACAGAGCCAGGCATGAGGAGCCCTCCAAGAGCCCCGAGGAGGAGGTGGTGGTGGGAGAGGGGAACAGCAAGGAAGGCCAGCCCTTGACTGCCAAGAACAGCAGGTTGCAATGCTTAATGTCCACATTCATGCCAGTGTGCTTAGGAACTGTTGTTATTTTTATGAGAAAAATGCAGAAAGGCTAATCTGTCTATTTATGTCTGTCTGGGACCATGTAATTACTGAAGGGATGTTCTCGTGCCAGGATCCCGTCGCGGCTCTTCCTCTCCCATGATATCTTTGGGAGGCTGGGCCTGATGCCTCAGCTCGGCTCTACTGAGGAGTCTGCCAAAGGTTTTGGGCACCAACGGGATGGTTGGACAGACAGAGGGAAGGGGACCCGGGAAAACCAAGATAATTGGGTCAAATACTATTATCCATTTTAGAATTTGAGAAAGTGGTTATTTTAGGATATGTTCATGGAGTCCATGCCTACTATGAAATGGGGGTCTTTTCTATGGATATTTACTGTTCAAGTCAGAGTCTATCATCCATCCATCTCCTTGTTCGCCATCTGTCCAGCTGTCTGTCCATCTGTCCGTCCGTCCATCCATCCATCCATCCCCTTTTGAATAAGGAGGTCATGCCAGACATTTTGCTGTCCTCTAGAAATACAGAGACAAATAAGACATTGTATTTGCATGTGAAAGACTTGAGTTGTGGGGGAAGATAGAAATACCAGCCGTGAAGCACAATGAATGACACAGGTACTATAGTAGACTCTGTGTGGGTCCTGTGGGTCAAGGAAGGTTCTGGGCAGGGGGAAAAGCTTCAGAGAGCAGGCGACCCTTGAGCTGGGGTGTAGAAGCTGAGGGGATGTTTGCCATGGAGGCCTAGAAAGCATATGAAGCCTCTCCAGGAGTCAGAGGATGCTCTGGGATAGTCTAACTTCTCTGTGTATATCTTGGATTCTAACCAAAACCCATGCTTTGCCAGAGTTGGGGGGGGCTATTCTCAGCCTGGTATTAGGTGCTTTGGGTAACCCGACCTCAAGCTACTCTTTTCATTTCTCTCCTGCTGCTCCCCTACACCCTGTTGCATTGGGCCATGTCATGCTGTTCCCTAAGTGGTCCCAGCAGGTTCCTGCCTCCTTGCCTGTGGCCGGGTTGGTCGACCTGCTTGGATTGTCCTCCTTTACCCCATCGGGTTTTGCTTGAGACCTAGGATGTTGCCCTCTGGGGTGCTCAGTGACTGGTGAATTTATGAACGCATGAGCAGGGGACTCTGAGTGCGGCAGCATGTGTATGGAGCTGTGTGCGGCAAGGCTGGGGCATTTGGGGGCAGGTGTTGGCTGAGAAGAGGGTGGCATTCTAGAATGGCACATAGCAGGCCAAGGCCCTGTTGATCAGAAGATGAAGGCAGTAGGCATGTCACCCACCTCCTTATATTCTTGTCCCAAGGTCCCTCTACCCAGCTGAGGGAATCATCACTATAGGAAGATAGGTCTGAAAAGGTCATATGGCTTTCTGCTTTCTCCATTCGAAGGCTTTCTAAAGCTGTAGTTCTGATATTTCTGCAAGTTTTGGAGGGATTGTTTTTTCACATCACCATTCCCTGAGCACTGGAAGTAGGTACTAATGTTTTTCTGGGGCCTTCTGAGTGGACTGAGCTAATTCCTTGGTTGCGTGGGACTGTGCTGCAGGACGGGGCAGGCATTGGCTTTGGAGGGCTGTTTGCTCTCCAGCTGGGGCCTGCTGGGCAGCAACAATCAGCCCGAGGCCTGGCCTCCTCTAGCTCAGCACAGGCTAATTCTCCAGCCGGCAGGGGCTGGGTGTTGTCCAGCGCTGTGGGTGTGTGTTGACCGAAGCCACTGTGGATGTTCTTGGTGCTGCTCTGGAACTTGGCACACGGGCAGGATAGAGCCCCTGGGGCAGGGGATACAAGGGCAAATTCTCTCTCAGCACCTGGAGTAAACTGGGTGAGGCCCTCACCACCTGGGAACCTCTCTTCTGTCTGGGAAGTGATGAGGTTGGGCTGTGCATCTTTCCAACTCTGCTGTTCCTTGGCTATTGGCCTTTGTGAAGTGGATGGTCCGCATAGCAGAACCAGGGCCAGCTGTCCTTAGGGAGGACAGTAAGGAATGGAGAGGTTAGAAGGGCTTGACTGTTAACCCTCTCTGGCTGGTGTCTTGTAGCTGGTTGGCCTGCAGACTTAGCCTCAGGAAATGACCTCCCTGTGGCAGGTGTTTATTTGCTTATGTTCCCTGTGCGTCCAGTTGTGTGCCAGCTGTGCCAAGTGGGGCCATGTTTCTCTCCTGAGAGGGGGCAGACCGGTATTGTCCCTAGGTGGTATGGGACTGTGGCAAGTTGGACTGTGAGCATTGCTGGGGTTCAGCACCAGGAGCGACCCCCATGCATTGAACAGGTTGGGAAAGCCTTCTTACAGGGGATGGGACCAGGGCGGGGCCTAGGATTTTCTCTGGTTGGCATTGGAAGGAAAGGGCTGGGAATTGCTTTGCACATTTGTTCCTTTGGGTGTCTGGGATTGCTGGAGATCCATCTGGAAGCTCGCTCTGATAGGCTTTTTTGGAGGTTTGCTAGGGGAGACTCTGCAGGTAGTGTGTCAGCCAGCCTAGCACCAGCATCCGAGGCCTGAGGAGTCAGGCCTCCCTCCCCGGGGTCTAGGTGGGCAGCTCGGCTCCTGCTAGATGGGAGGAGGCTGAGACTGGGGTTTGTGGGTGAGGTCATGCTGCATCCAAGGTGGAGGCTGGAATTTAGAATCTGGATATGCTCCTTGGAGCTCCTCAGCAGAAAGGGCCCGTACTGGATCACCCCTTCTAGTTTTCGAGCCTTATCTCCAGTCCCTCCCGACTTCCAGTCTGCAAACTGTGCCTGTCCCTGTGGCCCATGCTTTCTCACATCTCAGGCCTGTGCTCCCTTCTGCCTGTTGGAATGCCCTTGCCTCCCTTCTTTTCCAGGGGACTCCCTTCATCCTCTGCTCTTGTGTTTGCCCCCGTCCAAGCAGGTGTACCTCTGTGCTCCGACACCGTAGCCCATAGCTCTGCACCAGGGCTCAGTGAGGAGCAGGTGAGGAGCTCCTCAGTGAGGAGCACCTTACTGCAGGTGTGAGGAGGGGCTCTAGGCTGCAAAATCCCTGTGAGTAGGCCTCGGGTCTTACTCCTCTCACTATCTCTAGGGCGCACAGGGGGTGTGAAGAAAGTGCTGGTTAAGCAAGTAAGTGCGATTATCTTGCTACATGCTCTTTGTCCCTGCTTTCTTCTTCCCCTGGCCATGCCCTTCCCTGGAGGACAAGGGTTCAAAGTGACATTCCCAACCAGAGCCTGGTTCCAGGCTCCCCTACCATGTCACTGGTACCAGAGACCCTGGAATTTTGAGCCCCGTTGGCCCTGAGGTCTGCTCCGGGACCTTGCTGGGGTCCATCCTGAGTCCCTATGTGGGTACCTCTTGCTGGAGGTTCTCAGGAGGTCCCTCACGGTGTGGGGTGGAGACAGAGCTGGGGACAGGAAGTGGGGGTGGGCCACAGGCTTTCAGCTGTACTCTTGGCACAGGCCCTGCCCACGTTAGAGGTGTCTTGATGAATGACTTCATCCTGAATGGAACCCCGGGTGTTTGGAACTTCAGGGTGCTGAGGGCAAGGGGTGGGGGCAAAGGGGCAAAAGGTGGTGAGTTTGGGACCGCCCAGACATGTCCTGCTGATCTGTTGAATCTTCGAATTTAACCATTCGAAGATTCAACAGATAGTATTTCCTGAGCTTCAGCAATGGGCTAGACCCCATGTTAAGGGTTTTGTAACATTTCTATGTTGTGATCTTCACACTGACACTTTTGGTGGGGACTAATTTTGTTCCCAATTTAGAGAGGAAGGAACTGAGCCTCAGAGTTATACAGCAAGGGCTCAGACCCCTGTCTGACTCCGATTCTGTCTGAGCTTTCGACCACTATGCACATCATCTCTCTCACAGGGAGGCCTGTGGGGGGTGCACTCAGTGTCTCCAGGACTCCAAGACCAGCACCTTCCTTCCTTGGGCAGGAAAGTGGCAGCTTCAGTGGGGCCTGGCTCTGGGGGGGCTGCTCGGCTCCCTGGGGGTGCTAGATGTCTGAGCCACCTGACAGTTGGAGGGTTGGAGGGATCTGGAGGCAGGGGCAGGAGGCTGTACCTGGGGTGGATCTGTGACCTGGGCCTCTCGGGGCTGAGAGCTTTTCATTTGCTGCCGGGAAAGTCAGCACTAGAACGAAGGGTTCTTCCTTCCCCTCACACTTGAGTTAAAGCCTCAATATCAAGTTTTGGATCCTCTCTCCATTGGGATATCTAGAAGCCCAGTGTTTCTGTTGTACTAAGGAAGACTGCGTGGTAATAATAGTATAATACTATCTTACGATGACCATTACTTTTGCAAAGGCCACTAGGCCTGAATGAGCCTCACTTGCAGGTTTCTGCACCCAGGCTGCACAGGTGCTATTCTGGTGTGCTGATTGGATACACCAGTCATTTTCACGCTCTGTGTCCTCTGAGAGCTCACTCCTGTTAGGGGTCATGTGTTCAGTGAGATCAGTAGGGCTGGGAGGCAGTCAGGGAAATGGCAGGCATGTGGCCTTTAGACCAGGGCTTTGATGGGTTAACATGTCATTCACTATCTCACTGCCAATGCTCTTGGACACTCAATCTCTCAAGGCCTTAGTTTTCTCTTCTGTTAAATGGAAGTTCTTTCTGGAGGAGTAGGCTGCAGGCTTCAGTGGTGGCACATGGTTGATGTTTAGTGGTGACTTACTGTGAATGTCATTCTCACTTTCTGGAATAGTTTCTTGGGCTGTTAAAGGAAGTTGTTCTTAGAAGCCAAGCCACCTGCTCCCGTGTGGGATCTGGGTTTTCTTTCCCAGGGGCGGGTGTGTGTGGGGAGCAGAACAGGATGATTTCTGCCTACTCGCCTATATCTGCCTCTTAACCTGTGAGGGAGCTGGGGTCTGTGCGAGCTTGACAGAGTCCTCCTAAAACACTGGCTGGAGGCCCTGCTGGAAAGCCTACATTTTGTCTGTGAGAAGGAGGGTGGGCAGTAGCATGAACTTCCTTAATAACTCTTCCGATCTTGGGGTTTGTTATTCGTTATGTATCTTTTTTTCCTTCGGAGGGGAAGGAACACAGGGTGGGCCAGAGTGCCGTCAGGGGCAGCCAAGGATTTATTGCCTGCTTTGTTTTTGGGTTTCCTCCTGTCCTCATCCAGCCTCTGCGAGGAGCGTGGCACTGCCCAGCTGCCCGCAGTGGGTGGGTTTGGAAAGGAGAGAGGCAGCCCTTTCGACTTCAGGGCAGGCATAGCCTGAGCGTTTTGGACTGTCTTTCCCCCGGAGCTCTGCTTGAATATCCACGAGCTCAGCTGGCCTGGCACTTGGAACTAGCCATTGTGTCCGTGGTGAGTCACTCACACCAAACTCCCCTGGAAATTCTGGATAAAGTAGGTTCCAGGGACATTTTCAACTTTATTTCCAGTGGTAAAACATTTGGTGTTTGTCTCATGGTTCCCTCAAATCCCCGGCTCCCCTGGGGGCAGCTGCCTTCTGCTGGTGGGGCATGGGGCAGGCGGCACTCCTCATTTCCTCCCCAGGCTCCTGGGCACCCACCCATGGGCCAGGAGTCTCCCGAGGGCTGGCGGGGTCCCAGCACCCAGGAGACTAATGGAACTTCAACAGAGAAAAGGCCAGGCCCAGCCAAGTGTGTACCGGGAGCTGTTCCCACTCTTGATTGGACCCTGTAGAAAGGCCATAGTGGACAAGGCCTCAGGCGGAAGTGGGGCAAACAGGGGAGATGGCGAGAGGGTTGCTGTGGGTGAGGGGAGAGGACAGAGAACGAGGGAGACCCAGGACGGACCGGCGCCTGTCTCCTCTCCCTGGGGCACATGCCACCTCTGTACAGCATCACACATGGGGGCAGGCTGGGGCCAGCACAGGGTTTCCTGACTGGCCTGCTGGCAGCCTGCTGTGCCGGCTGCTTTCCTCTCTCATCCTCTGGACCACAGCAGCCCGAGGGCCCTCAAGGTGTCTGGCTGGTGCAGCCCTTGCCATCTTGAGCTAGTCTTGGATGCCTTTACCTCCACTTCCCCATCAGCTGGGGCACATTTGAGTGCAGGACCTGGACTGACTGAACTTCTCCCTTGTTCCCCCAAGATTCTTCTCTTTTTCAGACCTCTTTTTGCTGCATAAGGTCTGGGGAGGGAGGTGTGTATGAGCATGAGGACAAAGTTGAGTGGACCAGCTCCTCAGTGAGGGGATGTGGCAGCAGGCAGTGGGGGTCTTCCTTCTACTCAGCACACGTCTGGCCCCAGGGAGCAGCCACCAGTGGCTGTGGCTCTGTTCTCTGAGGCTCTGGACAAGCATGGTCCATTGTTCTGCCCAAGTAGCTGTCAGTCCGTGCTCCCGTTCCCAGGGGAGGGCCCAGGGTCATCACTTCTTTGCTGGGGGTCTGGGAGGGGCACAGCTTCTGCTTCTTGGCTTCTTAAAAGCTGCAAACTGCTTTGGTGGGCCCCTGGAAGCAGCCTGGGCCTGCCAAGTGGGAGTCGCCCTTTGGCTAGGCCCAGCGAGGGCTTTCTTCCTACCACCCACAGGACCTCCCTTGGTGCAGGGTTTGAGGGTGGATGACTGGCCCCCAGACACCAGCTTCCACTGCATTGCATTAATTCTCTCATTTCTGCTTCCTCTCCTCCACAGCCCCATGAATTGAGGACATCTTGGCTCAGGGCAGGGATGGTCCGATCTAAGATCACAGAGGCAATAAGTGGAGGAAGTGAGATCAGACCTCTACTCCCTGGATGCCCAGTCTGGGGCACTTTCTCTCCTGCCTCCACATTGGCCTCATCTACTCCACTGGTCCAGCTGCTTGTCCCTGTGGGGCCAATGAGAGTGGAGGCCCCAGAAGCTGGCCGCTCGCTGCCAGGCCCAGGGTGGGATGGGTGTGTGGGGTCTTCTCTGACCACACGTCTGTGTGAAGACAGATCTTGTCTGGATCCCGCTTTGGCTTCCCTTCCCTCTGAACTTCCTTTCTCATCCTTGTCTCTTAGATTTTGGTTTCAAGTTTGCCCCTCCTGGGTTACTTCATCGGGTTCCCAGGTCCGGAAAGATAAATCCAGTTAATGGGTTGTTTCAAAGTGCTGAGGGCCATATGTGACTGAAGCCAGATGCCTTCCTCCCAGCTCAAACTCCCCCTCGCCCCCTAGCCTGTGCTTAATGTGGCTTTGGGGCAGCATCTTCTGTGACCTTTTGGGCTTGGCGAGAGCCCCACGGAGGGCGCAAGACAGGGGCTGGTGGCTGAGAGCTTACACCCTCCCTGGCGTCCCACTGTCTTAGGTCAGTCTGTCCTCCCTAAGCCCCTTCTTCTCAGGAAGCTCCTGTTAATATGTTCCATTTCTTGTATCAAGCAACTGTCTTACAAATAGTGTTGTTAGTAATTCATAGGGGCGGCTGTTATTTTTGGAAGCTAGAGCCTACAGTGACCAGCCTGACACTGGCGGCCTTAATTTTTTTTATTTTTATTTTTTCAGCTTTCCTCGTATTATTGTAGAAATTACAGAAAAATATTTGGCTGGTTGTATTCAACAATATATATGGCTGATTCCTTGTCATTGTATTCATCCTAGAAAAATAAACCTTTTGGCATCTTGTAGATTTTCCTGGGGTTCCCGTGTTTATTGAAATCTGTGAATGTTTTTCTGTGTAGTATTGTGCCTAGGAAGATACAGGCATGAATAATTGGACTGGGTTGGTGTTAAACGTTGTCATGTCTCGGTCATGGCTGAGTGTTGGGTGTGTTGAAGCTGTATGCAATCCCGGGGGACTGGGGTGCTGGGACAGCTGACACCTGGAGGCCCGGAGTCAGGGCTGGCATGGGGGACATGGGGGTGGCTGGGCTTCCGTAAAGCTGGACTTACTTGAACAAGAGGAGAGGGGTCTGGCTTACTGTAGCAGTGGAGAGGCAAGGAGTGTTGGTGTTAACAAGGTCCCCTGGGTGTAATTTTCCTGGCCCAGAACGTGCTCTGTGTGATTTTGCTGAAGTCTGAGGCAGTCGCACATTTCTTCATGGGAGTCTATGAGATAAACAGACCAGGTATGACTGTGTCCACTTTCTGGATGGGCAAATGGAGGTCCAGCCAGGCAGAATGTTTTGCCTAAAGCCACAACTTCAGGGAAGCAGAGACTTGACTAAAGGCCTCAGGATTCGAGGGCAGCCTTACTTCTTCCTCACACGGCCACACTTTCCCTCTGGCCATTACCACATCTTTGTATTACTGACTACTTCTGGGTGCCTGCCTCCCTTTTCTCTGCTCTTGGAGGCACCAGCAGACAGCTGTGTCCTGGGTCAGCTGACTTTTCCTTGTAGGTAGTGCTCTCCTTCCAGCCTCTGTTCTGTCTCCCGAAGCACTGTCATCTCCCTTAGGTGACAGGTGTGCACCATCCCCAGGGCCTGCTCCTATCCCCAGCCGCCCCTGGACTCCATGGGAGCTCGGCCCCTGGAAGCCTGCAGCCCAGCTTTTCCTTAGTGTAGCCGGAAACATAACTTTTATTTCCTGGCTCCAGGATCTATCCCTTTGAAGGCAAAATTGCTGTTTTCCTCCTTGAGAATCATCTGAACCAAAGCTGTATTTCGGTTTCTTGACTTGGCTTGAACATAAAACCACAGGTGGGGAAAATACAACCTTCCCAGCTCAGGGCCCATTCCTTTGGGAAAATGGGGAAGGAAAAACTGGTCTTTTCATGGCCACTGTCCTCCTGCCATGGAGGAAGGTATTGCCAGGTCTGAAAGCTGAACCAGACTTTCCTTGGAGCGATTTGTGGCTCACAAAATTGCAAGAGTTTCCTTAAATTGTTTGTAATGTTCCTTGGAATTTACAGTCTGTGATGTTCCCTGGGGCACAATTCTCTCGCAGGATCCCCACATGTGATCCCCACATTGGCCAGGGAGCGGGGCCAGCTAGAGGCAAGGATGGGCACACGGGTCCTCTCCCCAGTTATTTGTGGGATGGTGTAGAGGTCAGCACGGTGTGTTCTCAAGGCTCTGGGATTATTGAACTTAGCTTCCAATTCATTTGGCCATTTGAAGTGTTTTTTTCTTTCCCTTTTTTTTTTTTCCCTTTTTTGTGACAGTAGGCAGAACTTATTCACTGAATTAGAAGCTTCATGGTGGGGGGGGAGGTAATGAATGCTTTAGATACATCTATTTGCTTTTATTTTTAGAAATAATTTTTAGAATTATATTAGCCACCATACAGTACATCACTAGTTTCTGATGTAGTGTTCCATAATTCATTGTTTGCATCTATTTGCTTTTTTCCATCTCTGTCATTTGTCTGTGAAATCATTCACTCTATCTCCCCTTCCTTCCTTCCTCTGTTCATCTGTCCATCCATCCATTTGTCTGTCCATATCTCCATTTTTATTGTGTCATATTAGCCACCATATAGTACATCATTAGTTTTTGATGTAGTGTTCCATGATTCATTGTTTATGCACCACACCCAGTGCTCCATGCAATCCGTGTCCTCCATAATACCCGCCCCCAGGCTCACCCCATCCTCCACCCCCCGCCCCTCTAAAACCTTTACTCAGTTTGTTCTCAGGGTCCACGGTCTCTCATGGTTTCTCTTCCCCTCCAATTTCCCCCAATTTACTTTTCCTTTCCATATCTCCATTTTTAAGGGCTGTTTCTGACCAGCTGGCACAGATCCACACCAGATCATGGACCGTGTGTACTTAATGGAGTTCTTTCAACAACCTCAAAAAATGCGACCTGCATTTTCTTACTTTTTAGGCCTCATTTTTCTGGAGTACATGTTTGAACCTAGAAATCAGCTGACCATGGAGTCCTTTGGGGTAAGGAGTCCATTTTGTCTTTTAGCAGAGCTTTACACACGAGTGTTTGCTGTCACACTCATTTATAATTTGTATTTCCTTTTGAACTGTAAGCATGGTTGCAAGGCCCTGGCCTCACACTCCAGTCTGATGACTATCAGTTCTCCATACACATTCTGAGCTTAAGTCATGATGCCGTGGTTACGGTTCCCGGAGCACAGTATGCTCTTCCATGTCTCCATATGTTTATGCGTGCTGGTCCTGCTGCCTGAACGCCTTCACTTACCTTATTGCGTGGTGAGCTCCTTTCCACCCTTCAGAAACCATTCCGGATGCCTCCTCCTCTGGGAAGCTTTCCCTGATACCTCTAGACAGTGTTAGAGTCACTGTTTGTGTTCTTACAGCTCCTAACACTGCACTGCTTCCTGGGGGCTCCTTGAGGCCAGGAAGTGGGTCTCAGTCATCTTGATCTCTGCCACCAAGAATAAATCTGTACAGACTAAAAGCAAGTTGATTCTATTGGAGAAGCTCATGGATTTAAACCAAAATCTTATGCTTCAGTCCCAAACCATGCTTCATGCACTATACGTTGCCTTGGGTCATGATGTTATGCGGCGTGTGTCCTGAGTGTGAATGTGTACACCTGTGGATCCTGGGAAGCCTTTAAGGCCAAGGTCTCTCTCCTTAGTTCTCAAAGCATTTACTGCCAGGGGCTTGAGGCTAACAGGAACATGTGTGCATCCAGATTCTAGGTCATTCGTAAATGAAAAGCACATGCAGTAAAAGCAGCACGTAGAGGTCAGACTCGGAGGACCATACGCCACAGAAGTAGCCCTTACCAAACCTGCACATACTTCTGCTCAAGTTAGCACCTCTGCCCGAAATGACTCTGAGTGCATTGGGGTCCTGGCAGGAAATAGATGGAGGTAATCGAGAACAATTTAATAAGGGAGTATTCACAAAGTCTGTGAAGGACAAGATTCCGGAAAGGGACGATGAGCACCCTGAGGTGAGGGGCAGGGTGGGCTCTAGCTAGAGTTACAGCTCCCCAGAGGAGCTGGGGATGCTGGTAGAAGAGGCCAAAGCTTGGTGGCATGGTGGTGGGGTTAGCAGTAAGTACCCTGATCTTCCTCACCACTCACCCTCTGCTTTAGGGTAGCACCTGGCCAACCCCACCTGGGAGCCAGAGGGCAAGGGAGCCTACTTATGCAGCCCAGGCAAACTTCCAGGGCACAGGGCAGGGCAGTGGGTGGGTCTGCTGCACCCTGGGCAGTGTCCAGCTGGCCACCTGCACACTGGGAGGCCCATCTGTGAATGAGCTGGCATACTCCTAAGGACCATCTGTGTCCCTTTGGGGGCCTTTATGTGCAGGAGTTTGCTTTTATTCCCAGGTGGGTTCATGTAGGGATCTGAGGAATGGAGGCTTGTGCAGGCTGGCAGAGATCAATAATTTCCCAGAAGGATGGGGTGGTTGACCAGATAGGCAGAGCCTCTTTCATCTTCTGCCTTTCCCTGGTGAGTGCAGTCATCGGGCCTTGGTGTTGGTGGTTAGGAAGGGGAGGAATGGTGGGAGCAGACTGCCTAGCCAAGGAGAAGGAGGAGACCAGGGGATGCTGCTTAAGGAGATACCGTGGCTTGCTGCTGACCTGTAGGTGTGTGTGTGTGTCGGAGAGTGGGCTGCTCTCTATGTGGACATACTGGGGCTGAAAGTAGAGATGCTGTGTGATTTAGTCAAGGGATGTAAGCTTTGGGAACTGAGGTTGAATCCTCATTCCAATGCATAACTTTGGGCAAGTTGCTTAACCTCTTTGAACCTCAGTTTTCATGACTGTGAAATGGGATCATAAATCTGACTTTTGCAAGGTGCTTGTAAAGGTTAGAGACAGGCACTCATTTCCTACATATGGTAGGGAATGGCAGCTATTGTCTGTTAAGTACTCATTTGAGCAAGTCTGGACACCTGACCTTGTGCTTACTTTGGTCCATGGCCTCTCTAACACATTTTCACTTTGGATCTTCCCCAGGTGAATGACCTTGGGAGAAACTGAAGCGGCTCAAGACTTACGAAAATGTTCAGGCCCTAAAACGGACTTGTTTTTCACTTTCCCACAAGGCATACTTACTAGGAAAAGTCGCGGAAAATTCGATGCTCAGTTTATAGTCCCAAGAACATGAAAAAGCTCCCCTGCCAGCTAAAAAAAAAAAAAAAAAAAGATGGATGTTATTTCTGGGAGAAGGAATTTTGTACAGTGGCTCAGGCAGGAGACGGTGAGTCAGATGTGCTAAGAGCTGGGCCAGCCTGGCCCCGTAGGTCCCCCCGTGAGTCAGTGCTGCCTGTGAGGCTGAGGCTGGGCGGGCGGTGGGCCTGGCAGGCCATGGAGCCAGTGTGGTTCCCCACTTGTGAGGCTGCAGCTCTGCTGTCCCATCTCCCCCTCAGGGACCTTGAGAATGTTTTTTGCCATCAGTATGTCCAGACATGGCAACTTAGGCAGTTGCTGATGTGGTCATGGCCCTCCCCTCTTATTCGTGGATTGGCCTTTTTCTGCAAAGATGATCTGCTTCTAGATGAAACCCTCAACATCCCTCCCCAACTCTTGTAGCTGACCCACAATTTCTTCTTCCACTGTTTACCTCTGGGGATCTGTTGGGGGTGGTGCAGAATCTGGCAGAGCCCGGGGTAGAAGAGAATGTTCTATTTTGGGGGCTTTGAAGGGTGAACAGTGAAGTACCTAGAGTTGGATTCCTTCCAGCTGTCCCAGGGCACCATGCTGAAGAAAATCAGGATGCAGGAAACCAGGCATTTGAGTCACGAGAGGGAGAAAGCCTCCATGGGTGAAAAGAGGTCAGCCTTGACAAAAAGTGTGCCAGGGAGGTGGGAAGAACCTGAAGCGTGGGCTTTTTTGGGAGATCCGGTTTCAGTTCAGGCTCTTCCCCTTACTCAAATAAATGTTGATCTTTCTAATCCAGTTACTCCTTATCTGCAGAGTGGGGAGACGGTTCTTATTTCACAGGGGTTTGTGAAGATTAAAATTAAAATAGTTCATGTAAAAGCACACCATGATCTGCAAATTTAAAAAAAATCATTGTAGATTATTACTACTAATAGATAAGGAAAGGAGGGATCGGAGAGGTTAAGTGACTTGCCTGGGGTCACACAACTAGTATAGAATCAGGACCCAAACACAGATCTCTTCTGTCCATTGTTCTCTGTTGTCTTAGGTTCTTCCATTTTTAGGAGAAGACATGGAATGTTGTAATTAGTTGGTTTTAGGCTCAGGGTTCCTTGTCGGTTAGCCAGGGATCTTGGGCAGCAGGTGCTGTGGCTGTTGAAGGAGCGGTGCCCCCAGGGGTGGATTTCAGCGGTGAGTGCCCACTTCTACCCTATTGCTCCTCTCCTGACCCCTCTGTGGCAGAGTCTGCCTGTCTGCTCCCTGTCCCCAGAGCACACTGTTCCCTTCTGTCATAGCATCTGCCATGATGTCCTGGACTCCTTGGTTTTTGTCTGCTTCCCTCATCAGTCCGGGAGCTCCACGGGGGCTGGGACAGGTCTTCCTTATCTTGTCCTCCCAGCTCTGTGGGTGGACACCTGAGCCAGGGTCTGGTCTGCAGGAAGTGCTGGAGCAGCTGGCCACGCCGGGTGGAGGGTCCCTCAGCTATCAAAGGGCCCAGTTGCCCACGCTGGGTCTGGTCAAGGCAGGAGGGTGGGTGGGTGTTCCAGGTTGGAGGTGGCAGCCTTGTAGGGTACAGAAAACACCTATCATTGTGTATGTTTCATGCATTTTCTGGGAAGATGTAGATGCGGAAGTGCCTTCAGTCGTGCCAGTTAGGGTTAGCGATGTGGGCCAGGAGAGGCCCTGCACACAGCCTCCTGCTCTGCCGGGAAAGTGTGTCCTTGGAGCTGAGCCCTTGGGTCATCTGTGATCACAGCGCTCACGCAGGCAGAGCAGGGCTACCTTGGAATCTGGCTGATCCTTTCCTCAGGACTTTCAGAGGAAGAGAGGGGGCTGAGTGAGTGGTCTCCGCCTTGCCCCCAACCCCACTTGAAACAGAACACTCTGGTTTGTAATGGGAGTAGAGACTCCATGTGACCGACTGAAGACAGAGATCCATGACACCACGGGTCAGGAAGACATAGGACCCGTGTAAGGCCACTCGTGGTGAGTTCGCAGAGAGCCAGGGCTAGAATTCTGGCTCCTTGTTTGTCCAGCTTACGTAATTTGCCTCTTAATTTCTCCTGCTCTTTCATCCTCAAGATTCCCTCCCTGCTAAATGTGGGTTGGATGGGTGATGTCCGGGGGAACAGATGCTTGCAGGGTTTCCAGGTGACATGGGCTGGGAGTCAAGCGGGCCTGGGTGCATGGAGATGGAGCAGCTCCTGAAGCCGCAAATGTTGATCCCGTTTTCTACCCGAATACTGTGTTAGTTCAGTTCCATGCACAGTGTGGGGTGGGTGGGGACTCGGAGCCAGGGAAGCGAGGTGGTTGGACTTGTGTTTTAGAAATGTTGCTCCACTGGAATAGGCAGTTGGGGCAGTGAGGAGGAAGAGGGAAGAGGCGTTCGAGGGAGGCTGCTGCTAGCCTGCTCTTCACGCTGTCTGGGTGCAGCTGGCTGGCCCCCAGGTAGCTGGCCACCACGGAGAGCCTTCCTTGGCCTGCTTTCCAGGGATGGGGGCACAGCCAAGGCCAACAGGATAGTACCACTCTGCCTAAAGTCTCTTAGAGCTTTTCCGATGCTGCCTTCTTTTCTTCCTGTATCCACGGCTCTTTGAAACCCAGTCCCTGCCAGCTTTCCAAGATGCCTTCCTTTGCTTTGCCACACACACACACACACACACACACACACACACACACCCGCACACCCCCTGTGATACTCTCTCCAGATTTTGCACATCCCTGGAGTGAAATGTGGACATGAGGAAGAGCAGGAATCAGAGGAACGCATCTCCCTGCACCGTGCTTTGGCTGATGCTGAACTCCTCTTGGACGGCTGGGCCCGGGCTTCTCTGTCACACCCCCAGCCATCAGGTCGGCTGGCAACCCATCCGGCGTGCCACAGGTCATTGTCACAGGTGGCGTCAGGATGCTACTTCTGTCGGGAGTGTTCTGACCATGTCTGTGGTTCCTGTCCTCACCCGAGGCCGGGGATGCAGCATGGCATTGCCTTCAGCAGGGTTCCTCCACTAGAATAGACAGGGCTTCCCGTGTAGTGAGTTTCCTGTTTGGTGGGTCTCCTATTTCCTAGAGTAGCTGGGGGCCCTCATTAATGGAATTTAATTAGTTAATCATCATGTTCAGTATCCCACAGATACTTATTGACATGCCTTCCCTGTGCCCATCACGCTTTCTAAGTACAGTGGAGACAGTTGGGAACAAAACCACACCCCTGTCCTCATGGAACTTACATTCCAGCAGAGTTCAGACCCATTTACTTGCTCCGTGGGTCCAGAAATGTCTGCTGGCTGATTTGTCCTCCTGTAATGTGTTAGTTTAGAAAATATTTAAAGCTCTGTTACACTCATAACCTTTTTTTTAAAGTTTTTTTTAAAGATTTTATTTATTTATTTGACAGAGATCACAAGTAGGCAGAGAGGCAGGCAGAGAGAGAGGAGGAAGCAGGCTCCCCGCTGAGCACAGAGCCCAATGTGGGGCTCAATCCCAGGACCCTGGGATCATGACCTGAGCTGAAGGCAGAGGCTTAACCCACTGAACCACCCAGGCGCCCCCATTCATAACCTTTTAACTATCAGGTTACTGCTCTGTTTTAGGGAGAACATTTACCCAACTACCAGATCATCAAAACTCTGCAGGGAGACTTTTCTTATTCAGAAATTCCCCCATAACTTCTGCGATTCATACTGCTTTTTTTTTTTTTTTTTAATGTAAAGCAGGGATTCCTGCTGCAGACTGCAGGCTGCAGTGTGGATTTGGCACAATTGCTGTACATGTTGAGGTTCAAACCTCAATACCACAAGGGCATAGGGGGTGGAGAGGTGTCATTAGCATATTCATGACTCCGTTGTCTTCTGTGTATAGGTCTGTTGCAAAGCTAATGATTTTTCAGCTTTCAGTGAAACATTCTACCTTATGTAGGGTTCGCGTTGTGAAGTTAGAATGTGTAAAGTCCAAACCTATCCTCAGATTCTTAGACACAGAAGAGGTAGGCATTCTGAAAATCGGCAAAGGATTGCTGCGGCACTAGGAATCCAAATTCATGAATTTGTTCATTGTTCTTCCCTACTTTTCACAACGGCTAGTGTTTGGTTCTTAACCATGGAATACGGAGGTGTGACTATGAAATCAGGATTCAGCTTTTCATGTGTGGCTTGGGTAAACTTCATTCTGATGTAAAGCCATTACAATTTTAATTTAATTGTTTCCCCAGGCAGCTAAGAGAGGGGAAGGCGTCCAAATTTCACCTCGGTTGAGTTGGCTTTGCCTGCTGGAGGTGTGAACTGTTTTGGGCCGTGGTAGCAATGAAGGGTCCAGATATCTCCATGCTTTCTACTTCTTGATTTGAGCTGTGAAATATTTCATGAGGCTTTATACGTAACATTGGGATCCTTTTTAAAAAGAACAAAAACATCCCCTCTTCCGCTCTCATTTAACTAGTTTGGTTTTGCCTGTGAATTACACATGCCCACCCAGGCACTGGGTCGCTTGCTCAGAGTGGGGTCTCTGCTCCCACCCTCTGGCTGTTGGCTTGAAGCATCTCTGGCCCTCTTGCTCTTTTGTTGAGTGGGGCTCCAACATTTTGCAGCTGATGTGTTTGGAGTAAAAATGTTTATGGGCCCAGAGGAACAATAGCAACGTTACAAATGCTTTTTATTAAGACCAAAAATGAAGCTGAATTATAACTGTGTGACTAGAAGGCAGCGAAGGGCCTTTATTCCTGTGGCCTTGAGGGTTCAGATCTTTCTGTCTTACTTTCTCTATGGCTGAAAGCAGGAACTTAGTTCCTCATTAGGGAACTTGCTGATGTGAATACAGTTTGATGTTTATTGAGGATTAGAGCCATAAGGTAGATACCGAAGAAATTGTTTGGGAGTTTTGAGTACAAGATGATAATCACTGATCAGGGGATGAAGATGGCTTGTGGGAGGAAACTTCTGATGGGTC
>PISX010009565.1:0-75133 GCA_004024625.1 Mellivora capensis
CTGGAAGAGATTATGCTGAGTGAAATAAGTCAAGCAGAGAGAGTCAATTATCATATGGTTTCACTTATTTGCGGAGCATAACAAATAACACGGAGGACATGGGGAGATGGAGAGGAGAAGGGAGTTGAGGGAAATTGGGGGGGAGATGAACCATGAGAGACTATGGACTCTGAAAAATAACCTGAGGGTTTTGAAGGAGTGGGGGGTGGGAGATTGGGGGAGCCTGGTGGTGGGTATTATGGAGGGCACGCATTGCATGGAGCACTGGGTGTGGTGTAAAACTCTGAATTCTGTTACGCTGAAAAGAAATTAAAAAAAATTAAAAAAAATAATAAAAGAAACTTAATTCATAATCTTTCCCATAAAGAATAAAGAGAATACCAGACCCAGTTTCTTCACTGCTAAATTCTATCAAATATTTATACCAACTAAATTCCAGAGAGATATAGAAATTATTATTCCTTTATAATTCTAGTCTGTCTTACTCATTTTTACAACTATCGTTGTTATACATTTCACATAAATAAATGGTACAATAATTTTCATAACTACTGTATATAATTTTATGTATTTTGACAAAGTCGAGAGAGGAAAAGACAGCAAGTATATAATCATAGAGTTTTTTATATTAACTTTCTCACTTAACATTTTCAGTTCTCTTCATTTCTTCTTATGAATCCCAGTTACCCTGTGGTATCATCACATCAATCCAACTTTCTTCTGCCCCACCTCTTTAGTGCTCTTACTGTCAAACATACTGCATTTCTATATATTGTAGACCAAATAATACAATTGTGTACATATTGTTTTACAGGATTGCTTTTTAAATCAGTTAAGAAAAAAGTAATAAGCATGTATACTGTCTTTTATGATAAAATAATTACCTTTACTGAGGCGCCTGGGTGGCTCAGTGGGTTAAGACCTATGCCTTCGGCTCAGGTCATGATCCCAGGGTCCTGGGATCGAGCCCCGCATTGCGCTCTCCACTCAGTGGGGAGCCTGCTTCCCTCCCCACCCCTGCCTGCCTCTCTGCCTACTTGTGATCTCTGTCTGTCAAATAAATAAATAAATAAAATCTAAAAAAAATAAAAATTTTTTAAAAATTACCTTTACTAATGCTCTTTATTTTCTAATGTGGTTTCAAATAACTCTCTGAGATGACTTGCTTTAATCCTAAAGAACTTTCTTTAGTATTTCTTTTAAGTTGGATCTAGCAACAAATGATCTCGATTTTGTTTACATAGCAATGTATTAATTTCCTCTTTAATTTTGAAGATATTCTTGCTGGATATAAGACTTGGACAGATTTTTTTTATTGAGCCCCTGAAATATATCTTCCTTCTCCCTTGTGGGCTCAGTAGTTCCTGATAAGAAGTCAGCAGTTAATCTTATTAGGGTTCTTTTTCCCATAACAATTAATTTTCTCCTGTTATTTCCAAGATATTCTTTTTTTTTAAATCTTAGGCTATTTTTATTTTATATGACTATGGATCTCTGTGTTTATTCTACTTGAGTTCATTGAGCTCCTTGGATGTATAGAATAATATTGTTTTTATCAAATTTGGGGAGATTTAGCTATTTTTTCTTGCACTATTTTTTTCTGTTCCTTATTCTATTTCTTCTGGCATACCCATACATTTATATGGGCATACATACATTTTCTTGAAACTGTTCATTTATCTTCATTCTATCTTTTCTCATATTTCATAACCTCTATCAATCTAACTTCAAGTTTGCGGGTTCTTTCTTCTACCACTTCAAATCTACTGGTGAGGTCCCCTGTTGAATTTATCATATACATTACTGTAATATAATTTTCGTCTCCAGAATTTTCATTTGGTTCTTTTTTTTATGAGTTCCATCTCTTTATTGATATTTTTTATTGATGAGACATTATCATCATACCATTCCTCACTTCTTAAAGAATGATTTCCTTTAATACTCTGAACATATTTATAATTCCTACTTTGAAGTCTTTTATCTACTTAGTTCATCATCTGGGCTCTCTCATGGGCAGTTTCTGTGGCCTGCTCTTTTTTGTGTGTATGAGTGACACTTTTCTATTTCTTTGCATATCATAATTTTTTTATTGGAAACTGGATATTCTATGTCATATATTTAATGTATTATAGGACTTCTAGATATCGATAAGGGGAAGCTTATTTTTTTGTTTGCTTGTTTGTTTAGTAACTTGGCTTATTCCCCATGGTCTGAAGCCTCTGATGTTCCTCCTCAGAGGGTACGCTTTGAGCATGTGCAGTCACCCTCAGATGGCAATGGGTTTAACAGTGCTTTCCACCTCTCCTTCCCTGATCTTTCTAGAAGGCTTTCTCTATGGTGAACACTCAGTTATTAGGCTCCACTAACTGCCAGCTGATTCCTCTATTATTTTCAGCAATGTCCTGGGGCAAAAATTGCTTCCCAGTCTGATCTAATTAATTTGGGTCTATGCCTGGGTGCTTTTTGAGGTGAGTCCTTTTTTTTTTTTTTAAGATTTAATTTATTTATTGGACAGACAGAGATCACAAGTAGGCAGAGAGGCAGGCAGATAGAGAGAGGTGGAAGCAGGCTCCCTGCTGAGCAGAGAGCCCACACGGGCTCCATCCCAGGACCTTGGGATCATGACCTGAGCCGAAAGCAGAGGCTTTAACCCACTGAGCCTCCCAGGTGCCCCTGAGGTGAGTCCTTTGAGATTTTTCTGACCCCAAGAGAGTTATTCTTAGCTGTTTCTTTCCTTGGATCTCTCTGTTAAGCTCTCTGGTCTGTGGTTACCTACTTATTCTCATGGAGTTAACTGCCTCCTTGTAATTACCAAAGCCTCCACTGTTTTCAAGAAAATCCTTAGGCTTGATCTTCCCCCCTCTCTCGTTCTCAGATGTCAGGTCCAGCCTTGGAGCTCTCTGTTTTTGTGGCCTGCCTCTCTCCCTGGGCAAAATATCTGAGCCACTGTTCTGGAACTGGCAGCATGTCTTGGAGAGTGGCCCATATCATCCTGTTTGAGAAGCAGCACTGTGGATTAGGGAGGTGGACTCTGTAGCTGGCTTGGTAGCACAGAGTTGGGAAAGGGGTGAGAAATGCTGGTGGTCTGCCCCTCCCAAAAAAGATACCATAGACCTTGAATGGGAACTGATGGGAGGGGCACCCTGTCTTCTTGGTTATGTTCACGCTGAGTAGAGCTTTTGTCACTGTGCCCTGGTTGGGGGTGAGAACAGCAGGGTGGTTCAGTTGCCACAGACTCTTACTATTCTTACCAAGATTGAGTTTTGTTCTCAAATGTTTCTTCATTTGCTATATGTCCTTATAACAATTTCTGAAGACATTAAATGATTGTTTATTTTTAAATTTTTACCAGTTCTTATTGTTTCAGGGGGGAATAGGTCCACAGAGGTCTTCACAATTCCATTCTGGGGGAAAAACCAATCCTATGACATCTTTAAGAAAGAATCAGTCTTGTTGACTCATCTATGAGGCCAGCACCATACTGACAAAAGAAAGTGAAGATACTACAAAAAAAGAAAACTATGTTCTAACATTCCACATGAGTATATATGTAAACGTCCTTTATAAAATATTAACAAATTCAGTAACATATATGAAAATGTTAATAGATCATGATTAAATGGGCTCTGTTCCTAGCACACAGGTTTACTAAAATGTTAATAAAAAATTAAAATTTTCTGCATTACAGTTCACTGCATTAGAAGAATCAAAGAAAAAAAAATCATGGAAAATACCTGCCAAAATTCAGTACCCCTTTGTGATAAGACTCTTTCAGCACATGAGGAATAGATGGAAATTTCACCTAACAAAATGCATCTACCCAAATTTTTAAGAAATAAATAAAAAGCTTGAAGTCTTCACAAAAGCATATATATAATATATTCAATATCTTTGGTAAAATTTAAATTAAAACCACAATTGCACTGTACTACACATCCACTAAAGTGACTATAATTACAGACTAATAAAACAGAATATTGGTGAGATTGTGGGGTCCATTGAACTCATCATTTTGCTCAGGCAACATGAAATGGCACAGCTACTTTGCAGATGGTACAATGGTGTCTTCTAATGTTACACACGAACCCATATGATCCACGTTTCACCTGTAGGCATTCACTAAGACTGGTTTCTACAAAAATACTCAAACACGAATGTTGATGAGCAAAGTGAAAATTAGGAATGAGTTTTAGAGAATACGAGTTTCTGCTTTTGTGGCCTCCCACAGAATATGGTCTTAAAACTATATATGGCCTTAGAGCATTCCCAGAATGAATGAGAAAAAAAATTGACATCACAAAGACTTGCCTGAGAAAATATAAATCTTGTTAAAAAGCTATAGTTATTAATATGGTGGATATTGTTGCAGGAAAAGCTAGATAGATGAATGCAATGAATAATGGATCCAGAAACAGAGCCATAATATAGAAATATATGCTTTCCAAACATCGTGTAGACAGAATACATTTAGGAAACTTATAAAGGTTGCCTTTGGAAGTTAGTTGTAATGGTCTGTTTATAGAATCTCATCCTTTTTGATTTAGATTGTTTTTTAAAATGTTTGACTGTAGCCTGATTAGAGAATTCATTTTTAGTGCTGCTCTGTTATTAGTGTAACTCTGGTTTAAGAAAATTATACTTCAGTTTTTTTCGGTTAAAGAACACTAAGGGCTCCTGATAGCATTGTGTTTCAAAACTATACTTAAGGGTTTTCAGTCCCCCATTACAAGTCCCCATCTTAGTTTATGTTGGCGATTTAAGAATTGCATAAGCTAAATATGACAATTCATTCATCTGGATGCAATTCTTTTTAAAGGAAAAACCTAAGGTCAATTTCATTTTTAATGATCTATTGCCTGATTCAGAAACATCTGAACTTCATTTTATATATTTTAATCCTTCATGATCATTTAAAAACAAGTACACTTCAATTTAAAATTTATTGATTTTACTTTTCTATATATGAAAGAAAGGCATTTTGTGCTAGTTGAGGAAAAAGCATATTTCACCAAGAGTGTATTTGAAATATCACTAATTCTAAATGAGGTTTTGAGAATTCAAGGTGCTATTTCATTTCGAGCATCTTTAGGAATAGTTCAACCACACATTAATTTGTGGTTTATTGACATTTGGCACCTATAGTCTGTTTCATAATTTCCATGTTTGTTATATTTGCCCTCTTCCCCCATTGGGCTTTCATTTCAACCTACTTTCTTAAACCTTCATTCAGAAGACTCTTTTCTATCCTAGAGACTAAACCACAGCAGCCAGAGAAACAAATGTTGCTATTCTCTGTACAGAACATGGGTAGGAGGCATTGGGCAGGGTCCAAGAAGAGGGAATCGTCCACATCTTCAATTCCTCTTGGTCAAGGTCCACACGAAGCCTCACGCAGTAATTTCCCCTACCAGCAGACATGACCATAGTCAAGCAGAGAACCAGCATAGATTCAACGAGGGGGAGGATTTTCAATTTAAGAATATTTAATCATTTGTGATTTTCTCTGTTGTTAACCTCTTAAAAAACGACTATTTGGAGGCAGTGTTTTTCTTCAGCATAAGTAATCAAAAAGATAAAATGAATCAACGAGTAAGTGGGCAAAATGTCTGTGCCTCAAGCTATGTAAAATGGGAATTTTATGACTTCAAAGGGCAGGCGTCTAGATTTACACACTCTAACTTTTGGAGCTGTAAATACTAGAAGATATAAAATCTGAGCTACCTATCCTTTACAAAGTAAGTACACAAAAGAAAAAAGCATTTTCCCCTTTCTCTGTTTCCCACCTTAACACTACTCCCAGACAGAGAATGAGACCTCCTGATAAAAATATCACACAGCAGAGTCTCTGTACTTTGGGGAAGTTCTGTCTCTGATTTCGTTGTTGCTTTCCATCCCTTTGCAATTTTATGTTGTTTTGTTGTTTCTTTTCTTCCTGGTTTCTAAATAGGAGTTATTTTTGGTCTTTGTACTATAATCTCTCTTTCCCTGTGAGGGTAGTGTTTAGGATCTTGGGAAGGTGAGGCCCAGATGAACATTGAAAACAGACTAGATGCTCTCATGGAAGGGTGCTGATAGGAGGTCCATGCTAAGCAGTGGTAAGGGACCAATTCTGTCCCTCATCAAGAAGACTTCAAAACTCTCAACTTGAGGTAGACCGTCAATAGCTGTCATAGGGTCATGCATGTAATAGGCACCAAATATTTTTAGTTCAAGTGCACTCTCTAACCAGGCACTAATTATTTAATGAAACCCTGGAAAAGCAATGACTATATGCAAATGGTTAAATTGGGCTTGGATTTTTAATAAAACCTAAGTATCAGAAACTAGGTATTTTAAAAGCCGCAAGTATTTGGATATTTATTTTAAATAATACTTCTGAAAACAAGTTGCACGCATATTATTAATAATCAAAATATATATCAAACAGTACAATAAAAGATATAAAAGGAAATAATAAAGCTTCTGTTATCTCAAATTCACATGTTCTGGAAGTAAAACATGAATATCTGGTTTTCATAATTTATTTATTCTCTTTAATTTACTCTAGTCCTTCCATATATTAAACTCAAATAATATTTTGGAGTTTTCTTTTTCTTTTTGATCCATAATTTAAGGATTTTAGTGGGTTTTTTAAATCCTCCCCACTTTAGAAGTTTTCTTTTCTTTTTTTTTTTTTTAACTTTTAGTCATTGTGATTGGTAATTGGTCCTTTTTAAAAAAATTTTGGTCATTCTATCTTCATATGGTTAAAAGTTTCAACCAATCAATGATCATTCTTTTTCAAATGTCATATGAAATAATTACATTATTGAAACAATTTATTGTGTTATTCAAATTATTTATAGTCCTATCTTTGAGAAGCTGATTCTGAATTTCATCTAGAAGAGTACATGTGCAGAAAGAGCCCAGAAATTTTTGGAAAGATAATAAGAGATGACTTATTTGATAAACCAACTCTTAAACAAGCGTTAAAACAGGGTTTAAAACAAGTTGATACTTCACAAGAACAGAGAAATCAGAGGAATTTCATAGATAATCTAGAGAAAGACCCAGGCATTCACTGGAATCTTGCATATAGCAATGGTGACATCTCATACAGTAGCAGACTGTCTATTGGAAACAAACTAAATATTACACATTTAAAACTCTGGAAGTGAGGGCCACCTGGATGGCTCAGTCAGTTGAGAGTCCGACTCTTCATTTCAGCTCAAGTGTCAATTTCGTCAATTTCACGTAGGGCATAGAACCTGCTTAAGATTCCTTTTCTCCCTCTCCCTCTGCCCCTCCCCTGCTCGCTCTCTCTCTCTCTCTCTGAAATAAATAAATCTTTAAAGAAATGAAATAAATTAAAAAATAAAATACTGTAAGTGAATTAAAGATCAAAATATGTTAAAAGATATAAAATCATAAAAGAAAACACAAAAATGTTGTAATGATCTTAGTTTAGGGAAAAGCCTTTCTTCTAAGCATGACCAAGTAAAACAGGGAACATTAAGAAAAAAGTCAATAAATTTGAATCTGCCTCTCCCCAAAGTACACTTCTGAATTGCAGAAGACATCGTAACCAAAGTCAGTACACCAGAACAGCAGGAGAAAACTTGTCAACATCTTCAAGGGCAGATTCTAGCCTGTCTATAAATCTTTTCCTTTTTTCCCTTCCAACTTGATGTTATCAGTCCATCTATGGTATTCCACAGTACTTGCTCATTATTATTTTTCCATGTAAATAATATATTTTTCCCATGTAAATAATATAATTTTCCCATGTAATAATTCAAGACTTAACATATATTCTTGGTAACTGTTATTTAATCTCTTTAATGCAGAGTTTTTCAGTTTTGGGCTGTCAGTTTTAGCTCAAATGATTGTGGATTGTTCTTAACAATATGCATTTAAGGTATATTACACAACTAGTGGGAATGCAGAATGGGATAGCTACTTTGACAAATAGTTTGGATGATGCTTAGAAGGTTAAACATATGACTCATAGGACTCAATAGTCCCCTGTCCTAGGTACTTACCCAAGAGAAATGAAAAGTATATTCATGTAAGGACCTGAATGCAATGTTTACAATGGTTTTGCTCATAATGGCCCCAAATTAGAAATGCCTCAAATGTCTTTCAGTTAATGAATAAACAAACAGTGGCTTATCTATTCAATGGAATACTCAGCATTAAAAAGGGAATGAACAGTGGTGCACTTGGATGGCTCAGTTGGTTGAGCATCGTATTCTTGATTTTGGCTCAGGTCATGATCTCTCGGTCATGAGACTGAGCCCCATATCAAGCTGGGCACTCAGTGTGGAGTCTGCTTGAGAATCTCTCCCCCCCATGCTCTCTCACACTCCTCTCTCTAAAACAAACAAATGAAAAAGGAATGAACAACATTAAAACATTAGAAAAGAAATATTCTTTTCTAGAATATTCAGTATTCTAGAAAATTCTAAAAAAATTTTTTTCTAGAAAAATATTCAATAGAGATGAATTTTAGATGCATTAAGTCAAAGAAACCAGACTCAATGGGCTTCAACCTTATGACTCAGTTTCTATGACAGTCTTGCAAAGGCAATACCATAGGGACAGAAAACAGATTAGTGGCTTCCAGGGGCTGGGTAGCGGTTTGACTACAAAGAAACACAAGAAAGATTTTTATGTCCTGAATTTGTTCTGTATCTTGGTTGTGGTAGTGGTTAGATGATGAATGCACTTGTCAAAACTCAGAATTTCAGTTAAATTGAGTTAAATTTATTTTATGTAAATTATATCTCAATATACCTCATTTTAAAAAACAAAGTGAGAATTTATTACAAAAAAATCTAACCTTGACTCAATGGGAAAAACAACTGTTTGAAATCAAAGTTGACTAGAGAAAATAAAATTTTAACTGCTTAGCATGAATTACAAGGTTGCATTAGTTCTTCCTGTATTTCATTTTTTTATTTTATTTCCTGCACATTCTTTAGGGTTCCTTTATCCCCCCCACCCCTGCAACATTCCAGCTATTTCCTCTTAAGTTAACATAATAGCCCCAAAAGATGCAGCCAAAAAGAAGCCACACTTTGGAGAAATTGGAAAGGACATTTAGTCTCTCCACAGTGATCTTTAGATATTTTAAAACTAGCCCTAAAATTTGGTTCTTTTTCTTTTCTTTCTTTTCCTTTTCTTTCTTTCTTGCTTGCTTGCTTGCTTTTGAGAGAGAGAGAACAAGCAGGGGAGAGGCAGAAGGAGAGAGACACAGAGAATCTTAAGGTTCCACACCTAACACAGAGCCTCATGCGGGGCTTGATCTCATGACCCCAAGATCATGACCTGTGTTGAAATCAAGAGTCAGACACTTAGCCAACTGAGGCACCCCAGCACCCCTAAAACTTGGTTCTTTGAAAGTACCATGCAATTGAAAGAATTTTTAATTTCTTTTCAATTTTGAGTAATTTTTTGAGCCAATCATGCTAGGCCACAATGGGGGCAGTGTGACCCTGTTCTCTGTTGCCTAGATAGCAAAGGTCTTCTGTTTGTCCCACAAAACATTGTTCCCCTTCCTGATGCAGAAGAAAATGCAGGTTTGGGAATGCTGGGGCTGTACCTCCTCTCTGAGCTGAAAGAAGTTTTCTTTGAATTAGAAAGACGTGAGCTGCAACTTGGTTAAGTGTGAAGGCTCCATTCTAGAATCAGACTGTCCAAGTGCCTCTCTTAGCTCTGTCACTACTGCATGATTTTTGCGAGTTACTTTATCATTTTGTGTCTCACTTTCCCAATCTTTAATATGGAGATGATCATACCCTACTGAGGGAGAGATGAGGTATAGAGATAACTCACGTGAATGGATTAGAAATGTCCCTGGCACAAAGTATGCACTCAACACATCTGAACTATGATTACCTAATCCATAATGTATCAGAAGTGTCGGGCATCCAATAAAATCGAATTACCATGTTATGAAAAAGTTGGGGAGAAAATGTGTTCAGTATTTCAAACTAGGATGCCAGGGGTTTACGATGTCCTCTGACCTATTTTATCTGCCTCTATTTAGGTTAGAGAGTCAGGGAAGTTATGGCTTTTAGCTTCCAGGCACTGGTGGGTAACAAAGGCAGGCAGGAGAGGAGGCTGAAAGGTCAGGGTCAGACCATGGACCAGAGCCCCAGAGGAGAATCAGGGCAGAAGGCTAAAGGGTCAGAGATTAAAAGATCAAGTGCTCAGTGGGGTCCAGGCTTCACTGGGACCATTTACCTAATTATCGCCTCTCTTGTATTCCACGGCTAATACTGGTGCTTCTCTGTTCTGCAAATCTGCAGGTCTTTTGAAAGTTTTCTGTGTACCTAGCTATGGAGAACCTTCGTATGAAAAATCCTTTACCGTGGTCTTCCCTTTTGTTTTTTCACTTCGATTCCCCTACTTTTGTGGGGTGGGGTGGGAGGAGATTAAAGAGCCTGAGAAGCGTGGTATTTAAAAGAGTTACCTGAAATGTTATTTGTAGTCCTTATTTTAATGCATTCTGAAATTTTGCCAGAAAGGGGGTCATGTTTTTAAATGAATGTATATACAAAATAGTATATAGCCTTGTATTGAGGTCATGGAATCTTCTTGCACTATTAATGAAACAATCAGAAATCAAGACTACTTTTTTTTTTTTAAGCCCTAGATCCTAAAATTGGGGACATTTTTGTGGAATCATAATTATTCTCCTTGAATTTAAAAATCAAGCCCAGGGCTTCTCTAAAAAGTAACTCACATGAAAACTGTTTTCTAATAATTAATTGCACATTAGTACAATTTGCACGTTCATTAATGAGGCCATAAAGATGATGAGAGTAATCATTTGAAACAAAACATCGAGACAGTTTCAAAAAAATGTTTTTAGAAAACCTTTTAGAGCAAGTACTTAAAATGTCATATCCATTTTAATATCTTGGAATATTCCTTTATAGCTGTGCAATGGAGGATCAGTAGCTGATCTTGTGAAGGGATTTCTGAAGAGGGGCCAAAGAATGAGTGAACCCATAATTGCCTATATTTTACATGAAGCACTATTGGTAAGGCAATTTAAATTGGTCATGCATTAATTATGAGGCAGTCTTAGTTCAATAAAAAACATGCATCCTAATTTTAGAAAAATATCACTGCATTAGTATTGATTGATGCAAGAGTATAGGCAAAATCTGAAATGTTTGGCATTACTACTTCCTCGTTTTATTAGAAACCAACCCTCCTGGGGCGCCTGGGTGGCTCAGTGGGTTGGGGCCTCTGCCTTCGGCTCAGGTCGTGGTCTCGGGGTCCTGGGATCAAGCCCTGCATCGGGCTCTCTGCTTAGCAGGGAGCCCGCTTCCCTTCCTCTCTCTCTGCCTGCTGCTCTGCCTACTTGTGATCTCTGTCTGTCAGAGAAATAAATAAAATCTTTAAAAAAAAAAGGAAAGAAACCAACCCTCTTTACATGTTAGCAGAACCCTGAGTTCTGATGTCCTACCTATACTTCCAAGACTGATTGTGATAAAGGCAGATAATGTGTATTTTTTACTAATTGGTTTTTATTTGCCATTATTTAAAATAAATATACAGAATGTTTCGTCTACTGAGATCAACACATTTTTAATGAAGTATTTGATAAGAGTTAAGGAAGGGGGTGCTCTAGTTTATGAATTTTTATAAACTCCACAGCAGAAATGAAGTACTTTGATTTGACTAATTCATTGCAAAACATTTTAAGACCGTTTGAGTGTTAATTTTGATATATATTTCCAATTCATTTTGCACAAATGCAACCCTCTGAAAAATGTTGTTTGATGCTTTCTGTAAAATTCTTATATTTCCCACCCCTTAGGGACTTCAGCATTTGCATAACAACAAAACCATCCACCGTGATGTAAAAGGAAATAACATTCTGTTGACCACTGAAGGTGGAGTCAAACTCGTAGACTTTGGTAAGTGTGGCTTGAAATACGTGAGTTTTCTGTAAAATGAGTAGTTACGATAAAGATTTGATCATTTTCCATCAGCCTCACTTTCTAGGCATTGAAAGTGGAGAAAAAAACAGTATCCCACTGGCGTAGGAAAGTACACAGATTTTTTTGTAAATTTGGACAGTGAGAGGTTCCCAGAAGAAAGGGTGACTCTTTAAGCCAGCGAGCTTGTGCCGGGAACACCACCGTAGCAGTCGGCGTGGTTGGTGGTCTAAAATTGACAGCCCCCCAAACGATTACACTAGGCCTGTGTGGTAGTCCCATGGCCCTTATTAGGTGCTTTACAAATGGGCATGGGTTCAAGTGCAGTACTTTGAGGCAAGAGGGGAAACCTTCAAAGGTCTCTAGGAAAATTGTTTCCATCCTAAGGAGGCACGGGGAGAGGTGGTCTTTTTCTTTCTCGGGTCCCCGTCCGTCTTGCTGCCATGCATGAACGTGCTGCGGCCATCTTGCTCCATCCTGAGCTGCTCCGTCCCTAGAGGACAGCTGTCCTGGGAGAGGCAGAGCTGAGAGGCAGGAAGAACGAGGGTCCTCAGTGGTAGAATCGAGCCACCGAATCAACAGATTCTGGCATCTGCCCTAACTCTGGACCTTTTGTCATGTGAGAAAATAAATTTCCGTATTTACTAAGCCAGATGGGTTTCTGTGTCATAGCCGAAGGATAACACATCAGTTGTCCCCTGTTCATGTGGGTGGTTACTTAGCGGTGTGACCGTGTCCTTCCACACTTCCTCCCGTTGGATTCCTGTGAGGACGCTGCTCCCAGACGGTGGATTCTAGAACATCACCATGTCAAGAGTCCTTCAGTCACCTTTCCCTTACCCTGACTGGGGAAGGTGTTCCTCTTGGTGCTTCTTTACTCTTTATATTCCTCCCATTTTGTGTTTATCCTATAGGATTTTCATTATCTATTAGGTCCTTTTCCTTTGATAGAAATACTTAGAAATGTAGATAGACAGGGTCTTTCAGAAGTAGTGTTTCGTCTCATCCTATTTTGTAGACCTAATGCTTTGGGTGTAGTAGTTCAGGGAGTAATAGTTGAATGAATGAATATTACTTCAGTTTGCATTTGGGAAACAAGCTTAGGGAAGGTGGAAGTTAAATGAGTTTAATATTCAAGTGTGTAGCTCCATAGTCATCTGGCTAACCCTGGAATGAATTGCAGAGCATCTAGAGAGGAGCCATGAATCGCATGTCCTTCAAACAGCCATGCATGTACCTTCCTTTTTTCTTTTTCTTTTTTTTTTTTTTTTCCCTCCATTGAGCTTTTGAAAACTGCTGAGCAACAGTGAGCTTGACAGTGAATTTTGGATGAACAGCTGGGTTGCAGCTAGTCTGCGTTGCTGGTTGAGCTCAGAGCTGTGTGTTTGAACAGTCTGGCTGGGTTAGGACACTAACAGCAACTTGTGCCCGAAGTGGAAAAGAACAACAAAACTCTTTACCTCGCTCCAGAGGAAGGGTCATTCTCTTCAGTCATGCAAGAAAAACTGGTAAACCAAGTAGCCTTGAGAAATGCACCTTCTTGGGACACCCTCCAAAGTAGCCGAGATTAAAGTCATATACCTAAATAATTAATAAAGTGACCTTTTATGTGATACCTTTGTAAATAATTGTAAGTTGGGAAACTGACAAAGGGAGGGCTTTCGTTCTAGATGAACTGAGTTACAGACTTAATTTTCAGCAGCAGTTAGAAAAGAAGGCCAGTCACCTACTCCGTGTGATAGCTGATACTAAATGCTATTGATACTAAAATGCTATTTTAGTATCTAAAATGCTATTATTTGCACATAAGATAATGCTTGTATTTCTGTTCTCCATGGTCAGAGGACTTGGATTCAGTTTGCCTAAAACCACTTGTCGGTTTCCAAAGGAATTAAAACCTGGGGGGAGGAGTTGCAAGCCTAGTGAAACTCCTCCAGGGCATAAGGGGCCAGATGTGATAAGCCACAACCCGCAGAATTACACTGAAAACTGATGTCCTCATGTAACGTTGAAATCAAAGGTTCAGGGAAGGCTGCAGCTGGGAGTAAAGTGTTTTAGGATACCTTTTATTTGAATTTCTCAGCTCACAAAATCAATAGTGAGCTCGTTATTGGCTCCCGAAGGACTGTGCCCAGATGCCTGCCAGTCCTCAGAATGTCCCCGTGGAGCTCCACCACCTCAACCATCCCCAGAAATCTGCTTCATATCCGGAGTTTCTTCTCTTCGAAAAAGTCAGCAGTCTGGTTTCGTTGCTTAAGTCAGAAATCTTAGGCTCATTCGAGTCTTCCTTCCTCTTCGCCTTCCGCATCTACAACTAGTCCAAAGCTCTGTCTGTCTATTACATGTGTCCCCAGACCCCACCTCTCTGGCTTCTCTCTAGTCCTGGCCATCATCTCCCACCTGACCTCCTCCGCTTTACTTCCCTAAACTCTCTACGTCCAGTCTTTCTCCCTTCCTTCCAGTCCATTCTCTGCACTGTAAGCTGGGGGGACCCTGTCGGGAAGTGTAGCTGATCCTGGCCCAGTCTTGCTCAGTATTCTGGTCATTGGCTTCCACCAGCCTTTGAGTAGGCCTTTGCCTTATGATTGTCTGAGTAGCAAGACCCAGGCTACCTCTTGAAAAAAGTCCGTCTGAATTGTTTTGTCTTCTCTTTGGCATACAGGGGAGATTTCCAGGGATACCCCACAGTGTTCCACCCAAGCGAGAACAGAAAGAAGAGGGGAACCCTTTCCAATTCTAGGGAGATTGGGGCAAGATGAAACAGAGAAAGAGGCAGGAGAGTGAGATGAGATTTATAAAAGTGAAGCTGACAGCGAGGGCAGGAAGAGGTTCGCACCCACGCACTCCCCACCATTGTCATCAACGTTCCAGAGAGGACACTGCTGCAGACTGGAGCGAGCAATGTCCTTGTCATTTACACCTGGACCTGTAAAGTGGTTCAGTAGAAGTAATCAAGTCGAGCTTCCCCAAACCCTTCCCTTAGTGTCCAGAAGCCCAAAAGTCACTGAGGATCTGGGAAGTTCCTAGGGGGTGCTGCTCAGCGTGGGCAGTGAGAGGCAGAGCAGATCGCCTGGGCTGGTCTGAACAGCAGTCACAGCCAGACCTCGGAATGTTCTCAGCTGTCCCTGAAGCCCGCGTGAGCCCGAGTCTGCCAGGGAGGCCCAGGGAGCCCCGCCTGCATGCAGAGAGTGGACCACAAGCTCAGCTGATGCCAGCACCAGCGAGGGAGGCCAGTAGGGCACCTGGCAGCTGGGCAGACATACAGGTACATTGTCCCCACGGCTAGAGACCCTCCACACCCAGGACCCTCCCTCATCCTGTACACATGGTCCCATCCTCAGGAGGGAGGAAGGAGTAGGGATGCCATCGGAGAGATGGACCAGACAGTTTTATCCAAGGGAGAATGGACTCTGTCTGAAAGGACTTTATAGGTTTATTAGATCTGACTAAGGTTTCCTGCCCTCCCTGCCAGCAGGTAGAGGCATAAAGAGAGGCCACAGCAGAGGCAAATGGAAGAAACTACAGTTGCTCTGGGTACCTTAGTGCGGTGTTATTAAATGTTGTGACCGGTTACAGACATGATGGGTTCCTTGCCTAGAAACCTCCCTTCACCCCTACACCCAGCTGACTTCTGTTTGCCTGGCGGAGTATCCCAACACCCCACTCTGTTTAGCCAACAGTTGTCACACTTGATTGTACTCATATGCTTCATGTGACCACCTTCCCTGCTAAGCTGTAGGCTTCATGGTGCCACAGTCTCTGGTCTAGCACTTGGTCCCCAGAGCAAAACATGGTCCCAACACCTTGAAAGTGTTCAGTAAATACTTTCAAATGAGTGAATGAATGAGAGGCAAAATTTTCCACAGGACCTCAAAATGCTCATTTATAAGTAGGAAAAAGAGTATTCTCTACCTCAGATGGTTGATTGCTGTGAAAAATAAATCGCATGATACAGGCAAACTACTTAGTGTAATTATTGACATTTTATTGTTGTAAAAACTTGAGCTATTACCATTATCATGAAATCAAGTTCTCCCTTAACCCCTAGCTCAGTGGTACATGCTTAGTATGTGCTTGATAAATAGTAACTAAATATTTTTTTAAATAGTTGCTAAATACTGAAAATATGAGTTCCCAAAATAGCTTCTTTCTGTTTCAAAAATAAAAAGTAGTCCTTTGCTAGAATAAATTTGGTATTATTTTAAGTATTATATTAAACTACTTAATTATACTAAAAGAAGATTCAGTTGGCTAATGCTCCTTATGGGGATCTAGCCTTTAAGAAAACCTTTTTTGTTGTTGCTCAATGGATATGTTTTTATAGAAATCCCCCAGAGACCTCAGAAAGTAAAAAAGACAAGGGAGCTTGTAAATGTTTATTAATGAAATACATTAGCAGTCACTGGTATATAATCAATCAATAAATAATATGATCTCCCAGGAGGTAAACCCCTTTAGGCAAATAGACTGATGTCTGGAAAAGCAGTCCTTATCTGGACTGGAAAATGAAAGAGAGACTGAATTTGAAGGGCAGTTCCCGGTTCTCGTTTCAATGATTTCTCTCTGGGGAACTTCATTTCTAATAGGATAGTTAACATTTCAATACAAAAGTACAGAATGTACTTCTTGCGATTTATTTAGACACTGTTCTTATGACAGAATATTTTATGACTTTAAATCTCTTATTACCCACATGCCCAATTTTAGACCAAATCCCCCATGAGTAATGTAGGTCAAAGTGAAGTTGTGATTTATTTATTAATAACCCACTTCTAGCATCCAGTGAGGCAGTCGTACCTGAACTTAAAAACTGTGAAGTTCCTTCCATTCCTTCCTTTCTTCCCAAACAATTCAGAATAAAATAGTTGGGGGAGGGTGCTGGTGAGCAGGCAGAGGAGTGTGGGGTGGGCTCACCATGTGGTTTGGGCCTGAAGGGGACGAGAAAGGCATCCGTGCTTGGCATGGGGTGTTGAGCCCCCAAGTGGGGCAAGGAGAGCATCAGTCTGGAGAGAGAGTGATGACCCCACATCAGGCTGTCAGAGCCAAAGCTAGATAAGAAGGACATCTGTGTAGGGGGTCAAGATGGAGACAAGAGATTGTTACATGAAGGGGAATTAATACCATCAGGAAATATAATAAGAACAAGTGGAGCCAGGTTTCTTAAAGTTGTAGAAAAGAATTACAAATATGGGAAGGAAGAAAACTGAACCCCCAGGGGTGTTAGATTGGAATAACAGGTATTAGTGTGAACTCATGGCTTTCAAAATATAGAGACAAATATAAATATAAAAATAAATATGATGGAATGTGCATGTAGGATGGGCACATATGGGTGTGTGTGTACACATTATTTAGCTGTTTCCACTAAGAGGACTAACAAACATTGATGCCCTAAGAGCAAACCCATCAAGCCCCTAGCTCTTGGTTTTTCAAATATAATTCTCAACCAAGAGGAAACTAGGATTCTTGGCTATTAAGGGCTATACCGGATGAACCTGGAACTTAATGTGCTGAAGAAGAAGGAAATATTAAAAGAATGATGGAGACCTATCAAAAGGACATGAAGCCAAATTAAAGGAATTCTCACTGAGCAAATCTGGTAAAATTTGAGCAGCAAAATAATAATGATAGTAATGATGGTAACCCATTGAATAAAACATATCTATTAATCCATAGCTGCATACTTATATCTATAAATAAATGAATGGAAAGAAACTTTTCCTTGCAGAAGACTGCCAACTAATAAATACAGAAGGAATAATGAAGTTTTTTAAATTATCATTTGGCAATCATCGTAGTAATAATTAATTCATCCCAAAACTTCAGTGGATCCTAAACTAGTGCGTTAAGTTTTGACTAGAAATGGGCTATTTACATAGTCTTAAAATATTTCATAAAATACATAATTACAAAAGAAAAACAGAAACTTCACAGAAGGGGCACGTGGGTGGCTCAGATGGTTAAGCATTTGCCTGCAGCTCAGGTCATGATCCCGGGGTCTTGGGATCCAGCCCCACGTCAGGCTCTCTGCCTGCTGCTCCCCCTGCTTGTGTGTGCTCTCTCTCTGTCAAAGAAATAAGTAAAATCTTAAAAAGAAAGGAAGGGAGGGAAGGAGGCAGGGTGAAAGAGAGAGAGAGAGAGAAAGAAAGAAACTTTACAGGACAGAAGGCTGGCAGACAAAACTTAATCACTTGATCAGCACGAACACAGCCAGGAATGGGGCAAGTGACAGTCACCTCCCATCTGCTAGGATAGGATGACCTCAGTGTCACTTCCATGATATCGCCACCAGAAGTGCACTCGTGAGGGAATATCTGATAAATCCAAATTCAGGAACATTCTACAAAGTGTCACGGTCATACAATTCAAGGAAAGATTAAAGAACTCCTCCAGATCGAAGGAAGCTAAAAACACATGACAACTAAATGTGACACGTGATCCTGGATTGGGTCCTTTTGTTGTAAGGACAGATACATGTGGAACAATTGATTAATTTTGAATAGGGTCTGTAGGTTAGATGGTAGAAATAGATCAGTGCTCATCTCCTGACTTTGTTAGTGGTACAGTTGGTATGTAGGGGAATGTCTTTGTTTGCCGCAATCACACACTAAAGTCTTTGGGGGGTAAAGGGACATCCTATGGTCTACTTACTTTTCAGTGGTGAAGGAAAGAAGTTTATTTGTACCTCTCTGGCCAACTTTTCTCTAAGGTTGAAATTATATCAAAAACTTTAAAACTGTGGAATAGAGTTGGAGATTTACTACTGAAGTAGAAAGATGTTTATATACATATCTAAAGATATTATATATATATGTAAATGTGTATATATATGTGTGTGTTGGTAGCTGGGTGTTGTGAATCTTGAAAATGTGAGATTTAGTGCTTTATAGAAAGAAATAATGGAAAAAAATGAGGGAAAAGAACCATTTTTAAAAGTTGGCAGAGCTTTAGAATTTTAATACTTATACAAAAACCCAATATTTCACTCAGCTAGAATTTATTTTTATACTTTGGGGAGGTGACCTTTATTTGAAAGAAATTACATTTGTAATTCCTTCGTTATCTACAGCAGAACCATGACTAAATGGGCTATTTGTTTTATGGCTTTGTGGTTCCAGCTGAACCTATAGGCTTACATATTCCAAACTGAACATTTTCCAAAGCTGAATTAAGTTATTTAACATCATAGGTAATGTTATATGTCTCAGTCAAGGGTCTTGTAGTTGTAGGTAGGGGCAGGAAAACCAAACGAGCTCCCTAAAAGTAAGACACAAAGGACAAGATAGGAAGAACAGGACTCAGAGGATTGGAACGGACAGAAGAATGGAAGGCAAGAACCACAACCACTTGCTGTCTCTTGCTTTCTCACTGGAGAAACCAAATCTCTCTTCTCTGTTCTCTCTGGGTGTCTCCAGACCAGCCTCTGGAGTTTTCATGTTGCCCATCAAGGATACTTGAAAGAGTAGTCTCAGCCTTCTCAGCCTCTGTGGCCTCTGGGTCCAATGGCAATAGCTAACCTGGCCTGGATTTTTAGCACCCCAAGCAAAAGGAGTTTGGAGTAGAAGAAGGAGCTCAGTTGGACAAGCTGGGTCAGATGCTCTCCTTTGATTCAGTTAATCATGACCAGGGAATGGGCTGACATGGCACAAGCAAGCCTCCCTGAGCCATCCCGTTTTGCAAGTAGCTGTGAATAAAGAAAGATTTTTTTAAAGAGGGTTATGGAAAAGGAAAGACAAAGATATTTTCTAAATATTCTAGATAACTTGTTTTCTTATGGATGTGCACGGCCCTATATTCCAAGAGATGATCAAAATTTTAGTTTTTAATTGTTGAAGTTAAATTACATGAAGTATACAAAAAAATTCTGTGATGAAGTCAAGAATGGATTTCCAATGTTTTGAGTTTTTATTTGGTAACAGAGAAAACTTTATATCTAGGGACTTACCCAACATAAAACAATCTACTTACCTCAATGCAGCTGTAGAAATTTTAATAAGAGTACCAGATACGCCTCTCTCGTAGTAATAGTAAAGTCTGATGACTTTTGTGAATCAAAGAGGACTTTTCTTATATTTTTTTAAAAATCACCCATCCCTCCCTCCCTTCCTCCGTCCTTTCTCTTTCTCTCTCCTTTTCTTTCTTTCTTTCTTCTTTTGAGACGGAGAGGGGAGGGGCAGAGGGAGCAGGAAAGGGAGCATCACAAGCTGGGCATGGAGCCCGACTTGGGGCTTGATCTCACAACCCTGAAATCATGACCTGAGCAGAAATCAAGAGTCTGATGCTTAACCAACCACCATACAGGCGCCCCCAGTTTTTCTTACTATAAAATAATTGTTTCAGACTAAAATTATATGATCTTAATCTGTAATTCTAAAATTTCAATTCCTGAAAAGCTTTAAGCAAAAAGACTTTTATGGTGGAACAGAAGACAGGTCAATGGGAGAGGTAATTGGGAATAAAAGGGAATGAAAAAATAAGAAGGGATCAGTGATCATAGTGCACCATATGTAAGGAGTATTCTATATACAGTTGACCCTTGAACAGCACAGGTTTGAACGTATGGATTCACTTATTTGTAATACAGTATAGTAATGTGAGTGTATTTCTCTTCTTTTTTTTAATATTTTATTTATTTGTTTGAGAAAGAGCACAAGCAGGAGGAGCAGAGGGAGAGGGAGAGAGAGAATTTCCATCAGTCTCCACGCTCAGTGCGGAGCTGATGTGGGGCTCGATCCTACGACCCTGTGATCATGACCTGAGCTAAAACCAAGAGTCAGTCACTTAAGTGAGCGAGCCAGCCAGGCACCCCGTGATTTTCTTTCTTTCTTTTTTTTTTTTTTTAATTTATTTGTCAGAGAGAGAGGGAGAGAGAGCGAGCACAGGCAGACAGAGTGGCAGGCAGAGGCATAGGGAGAAGCAGGCTCCCCGCCCAGCAAGGAGCCCGATGTGGGACTTGATCCCAGGACGCTGGGATCATGACCTGAGCCTAAGGCAGCCGCTTAACCAACTGAGCCACCCAGGCGTCCCACCCCTGTGATTTTCTTAATAACATTTTCCTTTCTCCAGCTTACTCTGTCATACAAAGACAGTATATAACATATATGACATACAAAATATGTGGCAATTGACTGTTTATGTTTATGTTATTGTTACAGGTCAACAGCAGGCTATTAGCAGTTAAGTTTTTGGTGAGTCAAAAGTTATATGCATAGTTTCGACTATATGTGGGGGTTGGCACTCCTAGGCCCCACATTGTTCAAGCGTCGACTGTACTCAGCTCTCTGTAACTGAGGTTCAATGCTATGCATCTATATACATGCACAAAGTCATATGGAATCAAATAACACATACAGCTCAAAGTGCGTGGTTTATCTGTTCAAAGCCAAGGAGTTGTCAGTGAGCAGGTAACCTTGATGTCTTTAGAGAAAGCACTACATAATCTCCATTACACAGTGTGAGCTGAGTATTAAAAAAAGGGAAAGATCTAGTGCCAGGTAGACTGGAGAGAGGACAGATTTCCAAGGGAAATCACATTAGTATGGATAGGAGTAGTGGTTGCACAGAGTAACTTACCTTGTGTCATCTTTAAACTTGCTAAAAGCTAAAGCTGGAGATAACCTTGAATGTCATTGGGTATATTAAGTGTAAGAATGTCAGGAGATTTTTGATATCCCTTATATGCAAAACATTATGTGAATATGAATTTCCCAATGAGAAAATATAAAGCTTTCACAAAACTCACTAAGCAGTTTGTGACCCCCAAATCATAAAGAGTCATTGATTTACCCCAGTCTCCTGAACTAACAATGACGAAACAGAAGCCTGAGCCTACCATGAGATGGATCTGAATGGAACCTCATTTCTCACCTGACCTCTGTTAAGTCCCTACTCTGACTGGTAGAGCCCAGTGACATTTGGGGTCTCCTGGAATTGGTGTCAATTCAGATCTAGTCTCTAGAAATCCTGGAAAAGTCTGAATATTTCCTTTTCCCCAGCACACAGTCATCCTGGTAAAAGGCCATTGGTCCCTTTGGGGAAGGCTGGGAGGCAATTTAACAGGGTGCATTTTTGGCAGTATTCTTGGGTCCCTTTCTCAAGGGGTGACCTCCCCTTCAAGAGGTTCTCAGTCTATAAACCAGCTCAAATTTTGGGACTGATGGAGGGGCCACGACTGTTTTGATGATTCAGGTGCGACTTTTGTTCATTTAACATAGAACTATTTTGCTTGTTCAGATTAAAGAAAGAATTTGGTAGGCTTCCCATCTATTTCACTTTTCGTAACAGCAAGGTCAGCTAGGCAACAGCACTGGTCTCTGCAATTCAGAGACTTCTGATGACTACTTTGGCCCTGCCACCCATTAGGGTAACTGTGCCCGCCTTGTGCTTGGCCACTGAGGACCACCAGCTGGCTCCTGCCACTCTATGATCCAGTTACTCCCACTGCACTTAGCTTTCCTGATTTGGTGGCAGCAGCTCCTAATGTAAGTTTTAGCCTACACAGAAGAATGGTAATAGAGCTCTCAAGGATGCTGGGGCTCCCCCCAAAAATGGGTTTCTCACAGTTATGTTGAAAGGCATCCTCTGGATGCTCCCTTGTTGGGTGAGTAGCTCTGGAATGAAGAATCCACTCTAACATTCCAGTCTTCCTAAGTCTTTGAATCTCTTCCTCTAGAATAAACCAGTATGGTTCTGGCATTTCAAGATCATTTACTAGGTCAACTTTTTCGCCCATGTCCGAGCCAACCAGCCAACACTTTCTGACTTTCTAAGCTGCAATATTAAATGCAAAGTCTCTGCTTAGTGGGTCTATCAGGAACTTCAGTCTGATCCAAGTTATTCCTTCCTCCATCATCCCACACCCTTAATAGGGAGATTCTAGGTTTGGCTTTCATTAATCTCAACTGTGTATCGACTGGAGAGAAGGGTCTCTTTCAGGGCAGACATAAAAGGTTTCAGGTCATTATGCAGCACTGGACCTGGGAATTTGAATCCCTGAGTTCATCCTTCGTTTTCTTCTCACTTTGTCCAGCGACATTAGTAGAAACCAGCCAGTTTCATTATATTCATTACTTTGACAAAATGCCCAACAATACCACCCTGAGCCATGCCTCTTGTAAGTGTTTAATTAGAAGTATCCAGTGCTGGCATTTTGTGTACCTCTATTGCCACATCATACCCCAGACTCATCTTTAAGATTCTGTTCCTCTAAGAACTATTCTCAGTACCAAAATCTGTATCAGCCAGAGTTCTCCAGAGAAACAGAATCAAACTATGGTGGGTGGGGGGTGAAGAGGAGTGTGAGTTATTTTAAGGAAATGGTTCATGTGACTATGGAAGCTTGGTGACTCCAAAATATGATGTTAAGCTGGCAGGCTGAAGACCCAGGGAAAAGTTACAGTTTGAGTCCAAAGGTAGGCTGCTGGCAGAAGTCCTTCTTACCCAGTGGAGGTCAGTCTTTGTTCTGTTAAGGCCCTTCACTTACTGACCGAGGCTTATCCATGGTATGGAGAATAATCTGCTTAACTCACAGTTAATTTCATCCGGAACACACGTCACAGAAACATCCGGAATAATGGTTGACCAAATATTTGAGTACCATGCCCAGATTTATCTTTACACTCTCTTAACTTCATCAACAAAATGAGGATATTGAATGGTATAATAAATTTTATGGCCTCTTCTTGTTGAAAAAAATCCGTATTTTTAGAATTTCAATTCTCATTCCTGCAGTATTTTATTTTTAGCAACAACAAAATCCCATGCTCTTCCCTTTGCCCTCTTTAGATGTCAGGGGTTTTGCTCTATGGTTATAGCAAATCAAATTTCCTGAAGTTGTCTGGTCTGTTGAAACCACATTGGAAACCACATATTTCATGTTTCTTCTGACTCCCTAAGGCTCTCAGAGATCTCTTGTCACGTTTTTCTCCCTAGAAGAAGCACTTAGACAATAGGGAACAGAGTTGGCTGTACAATAATCAAACAGCCAGGAAGCCTTGTTGGAAGGGCCTAGAACAGCATGAAAATTTCTATATAATCAAAGCAAAGGGCTTAAGAATCATTAACATACACCTCCTTAATGTTCCTGAGGCTTTGACTTTCAATGGATCATTGTTCTCTCTTCTAGCCGTTTTCTGTTCAGCCCTATTTCCTCTGGCCTCCTGTTCCTTCCAATAGCCTCTTACTGTCCCAACTTTCTGCCTGGAATTTTCCAACCTTTTAGCATCTTATCCCTTGAGATGCTTACATAACTGTTTACTTTGGTGACTTATTCCATTATTTCCTCTCTGGACAAGATGATTTTCCTAATCTTCTTTACTTCCTAGGCCTCCTGAACTCATAATTTGGATTCCTGTTGCCTTTTAATTTATGGCAATCGTTTTTAATAGAATTTTGCATTTTTCTACCTTCTTAGCTACTTTTCTTGTGAGAATTCATACCAAATAAAAATGCCACTTGTCCTCAGGAAACTTACTTTTCTCTTCAGCTGAAGTTTACTAAGCTGAAAATAAACACGTTAGACTTTATGACCGATAAGTTGCCTTCTAGCTTCAAAGCTATTTTGTTGTGTTGGTAAAATGATGCTGAGGTTTAAGAAAGATTACAGAAACATTCAACACACACATGAAAATTGGCAAAGGTCTTCTGTCACTCTTTCCTAGTTGTGTGTCTTGTTTTTAATGTTAATATCATCCAATATTATCAGACTCAAGTGTTACTTTTTCTTTTAAGATTTTATTTATTTTTTGAGAGAGATATTTGAGAGAGAGAGAGAAAGCACACAGGCATGGGGAGGGACAGAGGGAGAAGCAGAATCCCTGCTGAGCAGGGAGCCTGATGCAGGGCTCAGTCCCAGGACCCCAAGATCATGACCTGAGCTGAAGGCACAGGCTTAACCAACTGAGCCACCCAGGCACTCTGACACACAGGTTTTTTTATTCTACCTAGTGGCATTGTTCCTTTTTCACTTATTTGAGACTTTTTGTTTTTCTTCTTCACATTCTGGGCTACAGTTTTCTTGTTTATGGTTTTACAGTGTCTTTTTCCTATACAGGAATCAGGTGTAAAACATTCTTTGTGCAGGATCCCAAAAGCCACTTAATGATATGTGAGACCCCAAGAACACTGTAATTCATTAGCCCACATTCTGACCAGTGGTCTTTGAAGGGGGTGTCAATGCCAGCATGCTTGCAAGGCATCATGGGGGTGCAGAAAAAATACCCATACTAATTATGACATAGTGATAATACAGTTATTATTTAATCTCGTCCTTTAAAATTATCTTTATGTGCTTCAGAATGCATAAGTTAATATAATAGTAAATATATGGAGAATTTCTATAGCCACATCTATATTGAGTATGTTTACTTACAAGTTTCTTCTTCTTTGGTATGTGTGATTAAAGAGTTTGGAGGCCAAACGCTGTCCTAGAAAAATTTTAATCTCATAGTAACATATAAAGGTAATATAGTCTCATATTAATATAAATCCTAATAACTCATAGACTTTATAAACCCATTATTGACTATTACTCTTATTAATTTGCTCCTTTGTGTGTAAAATCATTTGGGTCTTATATTCCTTGCTTGTGAGCAACAGAAACTAACTCTGACCAACTGAGGCAAGGATTCTGAAAACAACACCGACAGGCTTACAAAGTCAAGGGAGAAGAAGCTGGGCCATCTGGCCTCCTAAGAAGGGCCACGGCGGCCCTGGTCCTCAAGAGCAGCATCACTTGGACCTTCGAGCCCTGCCATTGGATGACTGTGCTCTAATAACCTTCTCCCTGAGAGTCCACTCCACTCAAGATTCACATTTCCAAGAAAAAGAATCTGAGTGGCCTACCTTGGGTCACATATAACACCCTAAAAACCTTTTTCTAGTGTCTTTCCACATATATTTATTTCCTGTGGAGTGTGGCAGGAAGGTCCTTTCCAGATATCCATGGTTAAAAATTCAGACACTAGGACATGACTACTTGCTGAGAAATGTCAACCCTAGTGACATAATCTTTTCTTCATATTCAAAAAGAGAATAAATATATCACATGATTACTCTAAAAGGTCATTTTCCTGCCTGGAGCAAACTTTTGATTTTTTTTTTTATTACTTGGTTGTGTTGTTTTTGTTTGGTTTTTTTTACCTTTCCCTTTACATTTCAGCTAAATGACATTTGAATTTTTAAACTTTAAGAAATTGAGACAAAAATGTGCAACAGGATCAAGTATAATGTAAATTTAGGTAGATAGATACCTCAGAATAAATCTTAGTAAATTTAGAATCAATTTTAAATTGAATCGATTTTAACATCCATTTGCAGGGCACCTGGGGGGCTCAGTTGGTTAAGCATCTGACTTCGGCTCTGGTCCTGTTCCCAGGGTCCTGGGGTGAGACTACGTCTGGCTCTGTGCTCAGCAGGGAGTTTGCTTGTCCCTTTCACTATGCCCCTCCCACTGCTCATGCTCTCTCGCTCTCGCTCGCTCTCTCTCTCTCAAATAAATAAAATCTCAAAAAATAAGTCCATGTGCGTTTCCCACTTATGGAAATAAATTACAATATTCTGATGCTCTCATAAAATCTGAGCTTAATCACTTCTTTTAATTTATAGAAAAAGACAATATGAAATGTTTAGATTTAAATTTAATTTTTCTAAAGGTTAAAATGCCTGGAGTAGAGGTGGAGTTAGGGGGGGTATTCTGGAGAAATGTGCCGTTAAGCGATGATGCTCTTTCTTCAGGTAAACTGTTAGAAAATATTTAAGAGACAATCTTCATGCACAGATTAGATTATCTTTCTTGAATTTGAAAAACTATTTAGTGAGGATATTTTTTTCTGTCAAAAGATTAACTTTTTCAAAGACAGAATTTGAAGGCCGTAGATGAAGATTCTGTTTGGGGCAGGATTTATACTATATACATCGGTGGAATAGGTAGGTTAGGTCATTGTGAGATGCAGTTAATATGGCACTGAAACATACTGCCTACCCCTATGCCCAAGTATACTCCACCAAAATTTAAGCATATTTCCACCACCAAAATACCCTTTTGGCTGAATACGGCCTTTGAGTTTCATGATAAATGTCAAATGCCAATTTGGAAGAATCAAATGTATCCAAATTTAAATCTTAATTAATGCCTTTGTCTTACTTGGCTTGTAAGATAAATAGACAGAGCCTAAAATAAATGTGACAACCTGGGAGGCACTTTTCAAAACAGGGAAATCAGGAGATGCCTAGGTTACTGAGTCCATTAAGTGTGCGACTCTTGGTTTCAGCTCAGGTCATGATCTCAGGGTTGTGAGATCAAGCCCTGCATTGGGTTCTAGGCTCAACATGGAATCTGCTTGAGATTCTCTCTCTCTGCCTCTCCCCCTTCTCGCTCTCACTCTTTCTCTTTCTAAAATAAATAAAATCTTCAAAACAGGGAAATCAGGGAAAGGAAGCCCATGGTTTGGGTGTAACCCATCAAGTTCAGAGCAGGTCAAGGGAAGAGCACTGGACAGCCAGAGGTAACCAGGCCAGGCCTGATGTCTGCATGAGGAACAGGAATGTGAAATGCAAGGAGAGACTTTACTCCTAATCTTCTTAAAGGTCAATTATGATTATATCTAACCAGGTGTAATTAGTGGGATGACATGATTGAAATTTTTGGTTATACCTCTTCATTGTAGTCCTTCCTTCTATAATCTCTCTAAAGGAATAGAACTGGTTGTATTTACATTATTGGATTAAATAGATACCGTTAATTTAAAACTTCTAGACAGGTGTGATTTTTCCAAAGTTGATCATGTGATGGAAAATAATTTTATTCACATTCACGAATAACCTACTATGTGCGTACCACCATAGAAAAATTCTCAAACTCACCAGAATTTGGTAGTGGGCAAAGGGAGGAGGAGAGAAGGGAGGAGTCTTATCATTCAAATAACAATTACATGCTGAACTACGTAATATAGACAGATAGTTAAAAATATAGAAGGTCAAAAAATAAAGGTTAGTATGATCAGGACCAGCTGTCAGCATAGAGGAATAAAACTTGAAATGGGGCTTTAAGGATAGAGATGTTGGATATGAGAAATAGAAAATTAGAGGACCACTCTGTATTTTGGCGATGAGGAAATCCTGACTTAGAATACTTTAATATGAAGTTCAAGTCCCATGGCAGCTTTAAAGGAACAGAATTTTAATGGTAGTTTGTAAGGAGATATACTGCCGTTGGAGTCTTTTTGCCTGAGTAATTAATGCAAGAATTGAAGTCTTGTGTCTTTCTTTCAGGTGTGTCTGCACAGCTCACCAGCACTCGGCACCGTCGGAATACATCCGTGGGAACGCCATTTTGGATGGCTCCTGAGGTGAGATAGTTTTGAGAGGGACAGATGTAATATTTGATCTTTCCTGACTTTCCTTTTCATGCATACTCTATCTCCATATGTGTTCTGGAAGGTACTAGAAGAAAACGTCAGTTGTTTTTATGTAAGGTTTTTGCGTGTGTGAGAAGGAACGTGGGAGGTGTTCAATAAATGGACTATGAATGAACATGAATGAATGAAGGAGTGAATGAGTGAAGCAGATGAGGTAAAGAGAAACCGCTTGCAGCCTTAATTTTTTAAATTAAATTTGCTTTTAATTGCTTAACATGCACCCATATTATTAATATTATGATAGAAATATTAGGAAAATCCCTAGCCTTTAAGATCAGATTTGTGGTGACTAACCTCTATCACAGGTTCCTACATTGGGCCCGTCTTGCTTGGGGGCAACATTGAACTTAAATAGACTCTTTTCAAACCGTTACCTTTGGGAAGTTGTGGATGAACTGCCAAAATTGCTGAGGGAAAAGGTTTTCTAGAGTCCCATCTTCTGTCCATAGCCACTCTTAATGCCTTTAATCTTTTTAATTATGTTTATCCATAAAGAACACTTATGTTTGAAAGCTCTCTCTTCAACCTCTGTGAAACGTTCTGCTATTTATTTACCATTTTCCAGGGAGTCAAGGGCGGGAAGTGGTTCAAATACTACATTAATATTGCAAAGCCTTAGAATGAAATGTGTTTGGGGATTAAACCCTTGTGTGCTGTTTCTATTTTAATATTAATTCCGTTAGTACTTGCAAAAAACTGAAATGTAAATGGAATATAAAACATGGAGAAAGGATATATTATCTTTAAAATCTTAAAAATTCCAGTGGATTTAAAAGCTTTTTTTTAAGATTTTGTTTATTTGACACAGAGAGAGAGAGAGAGAGATCAGCACAAATAGGGGAATGGTAGGCAGAAGGAGAGAGAGAAGCAGACTCCCCACTGAGCAGGAAGCCCTAGACAGGGCTCCATCCCGGGACCCTGAGATCATGACCTGAGCCAAATGAAGGCAGACACTTAACCAGCTGAGCCAGCCAGGTGCTGTGGATTTAAAATTTTTAAACAGGGTGTACATCTTGGAATAGAAATAGGAAGTGTGGTCATATAAAGAAAACCAAAATTGAGTAAGAGAATGTGAAGTGAGAGTTTCTTCAGTTTGTTCTGATATATTAGTAGTGTTTTAGAAGCTTATGAAAAAAATTTAAAAATGGGAAATTAATAAAATATAGGGATAATATTAAACAGTACAACTTATTTATGTATTTTAGTAATATAGAAAATAATATAAATACTATACTATGTAATAATTATGTTATTACTTGATTAATATTAAATAGTTAATAACCTAGCTTTGTATTTTCCATGATATAGTAACAAAGCCATTGTTAGGTATTTAAGTTTTCTTCTAGTTAAAAAAGCAATTTTGATTAGTGGATCTTGGAACCACTGTCTAAGTATGAGAAAATATTTTGATCTATCTAAAATTTAATTACCAGAGTATTAAATGAGTTAATAATTAAAATTGACACTCCTTAATATGCAATTACTGGACTGTCATTTTACTGATAAGTCATTATTTATTATTAGTAAGCCTCCAATAGCACAAACACAGTTTGAAAGTACTTTTCTGCTTAACAAACCAGTGGTGTTACCTAAAAGAGAAAGGTTCACTGTGATCTTTTTTTTTTTTAAGATTTTATTTATTTGACAGAGAGAGATCACAAGTAGGCAGAGAGGCAGGCAGAGAGAGAAGGGGAAGCAGACTCCCTGTTGAGCAGAGAGCCCGATGTAGGGCTCGATCCCAGGACCCTGAGATCATGACCTGAGCTGAAAACGGAGGCTTTGACCCACTCAGCCACCCAGGTGCCCTCACTGTGATCTTTTCAAGCTGTCGTGTAAATATGTGCATGTTCCAGATTTTGTGCATATTGTACTTATTTTTCTGCAATAAACATTTCCCAACTTATGAATGATTGGCAGTATTTCAATAAATTTCCACTTATCTAATTGTTGAAGTATATATTTTGAATAACCAGCTCTCTAGCTCGTGAAGTCAAGGGTTATACACCAGCTCTATGTTATTAATGACCAATCTCATAGAATTAGAAAGCAGCAAAGTAAATAAAATTTAATATATTCTCCATAACTAATGGCATAGAATTATTTCAATGTTTTTAGGGCCTCGGAGAAAATATTGTTCATTTATCAGTTGAACAGTGGAATTCTCTACTGACATTTTTAAATTAAATTCTAGTTCAGAGGAAGCATTTGCTGGTTACATAAAGCCATCCTTCCCAGACTGGAGTCCGTGTGTGTTTCAGGATGAAAGGGACTAGGAAAAGAGTGGCCGTGGTAGGTGACCCTATCATTTTTGCAAGCCACAAGACTTTGCCGAGAAAAAGGGGATAGTATTTACAATAATACTAGGAAAGCATAAACTAAGGATTTTTTAGGCAAATTGGAGCATAAATTCACCCAAGCCTTTGGCGAGCTATTCTTAGACCACATATATGAAGTCATAAAATAACAACAACAACAAAAGTTGGTGGGGCAAAATACATTTTTATACTAAGGAAGACCAAGAGACCCAACAGAAGAGAAAATTCATCTGAATGTGTTTTTTATTTTAAACAGCTTTATAGAGATATAATTCACCTACCATAGAGTTAACTCATTTGATATGGACAGTTTAATGATTGTTAACTGTATGTTCACAGGGTTGTGCAACCATCATCACAGTCTAATTTTAGAGCATTTTCTTTCCCCCAAAAAGAAACCCCTTACTCATTAGCAGTCACTCCTCCCAAGCTTTCCTACACTACACAACCACTAATCTGCTTTTTATCTATGCAATTGCCTCTCCTGGACGTGTCATGTAAATGGAATCATAACAGTATGTAGCCTTTGCATCTGGCTTCTTTCTCTTAGTGTTTACACATGTTGTAACATACATCAATGGTCCGTTCCTTTTGATGGCTGAATAATATTCCATTGTATGTATGCACAGTATTTTGTTTACCCACCACCAGTTGATGGACATTTGGCTTGTTTTTACTTTGGGGCTATTAGGACTAAAACTTGTAAATATTTGTCACATGAATTTTTAATATAAAACTTGAGACTTTCATGCTTGCTTTTGCTACAGTGCTTGCTAAAATCACAAACTTCACCCTGGGTTTTTTTGTTTGTTTTTTGGGTTTTTTTTGCATTTTCTGCTAGGTGATTGCATGTGAACAGCAACTGGATACCACTTATGATGCCAGGTGTGACACCTGGTCCCTGGGGATCACAGCCATCGAGCTAGGGGATGGAGAGCCTCCGCTAGCAGACCTGCATCCCATGAGAGCGCTCTTCAAAATTCCAAGGTCAGAGGACTAACATGGGGGGTACGGTTTCTGTAGCCCATATTTCTCCCTTCAGCTGGTGCTCATCAGGGAAATAGTCAATGTATTTTAGCAAAGTGGGAGCACAATGGCCTGGGATATCTTCTGCCTCTTCTGAAATGCTGTATATATTCAGCGGTTTCATTTCCCTGATCTAAGTAAGAGCTTTCTCAAGATACTTGGTGTGTCTTCCTTTTGCAGGGATTTGAGCTCTGAGAGCAGCAGTTCCTCCCACTCTTTATCTACTCCCAAATTTGTCAGTAAGGCCCAGGGCCACAGTCGGTGCCACAGTGATTGGCTTTGCTTTGCTCTATCAATCCAGTGATTTTTTTTTTTTACTACTCGCTAAGACTTCTCTTTGGAGGTTTAAAATGATATCATTAATGAAATGATACACAAAATTTACTGATACAATAGAAAAGACTTTAAATATGTCAATATTTGAACATATTCATATAAAACAGTAAACTTAGAATAATCCGTTTGGACTCATGAAAGCACTTTCCTCTCTGTGTAGACCTTTCCCTTCAGTGGATATATTGACAAACGTTCCCCTGTCTATCCTATTACTAATTAAATATTATTTTATATATGTTTTGGTTAGTTCCTAAACATTTCAGAACACTGATGTGAAAAGACTGCCTATTTTTATTATATATATGTTCCCTTTTGAGGACTGTTTTAAGGATTATGCCTGGTACCATAGTCCCAGTGGAATGCACACCGAGGTTCTGGGGTGAAGGGGTCCAGGACAGTGGTAAGATGATAAGTTATGTACTTTTTTCAAACAAATTTTGTCATCTTAATGCCTATAGCACTTAGAACCATATATACAAAGCCCTGGGTAACAGTTCTCCAGTTCTAAAGAAATAATGCCAATATATTACATTCATGTCGAAAGGGGTCTATTTGGAATATTTGGCATGTATTTAAATTAGTAGAAAACCAAAGATCTTGAATGTATTTTTCACTTTATCTTTGAACTTCCTTTCTGATACCTATGTTCTAAATTATCATGCCTTTATCATCCTTTACATAACAATTTCTAAGTAAATCTCAGGTCTAGTTATTTGTAAAATATGCTGCTTGGCTGGTAAGTGGGGAAATAAGATTACAAAAAAGAACAGAAAACCTATGCCAAGTCTAAGACATTTCATTAAATATGAGGAAAACAGAAAAGAAAAAATTTACATTTCCTAACTTGTAGTGTCGTCATTCAGTCCATAAGATGAAGCACTATACTTCCTGAGCCATTTTATTTATGGTTTAAACTACCAGAGTTAGCTGGATGCTGTGGTTCTTGGTGATGACCCTGGATGGACAAGGGATGACACCACTGATGTTTCTTGTACCTGCGAGCAAGATGCTTCTGGAAATTGCATCGTCTTACTTACTTCCTCCTACTTCTGCCACCATTATATCTCTAGCATGAAGGTCTTAGAACATGAGCTATAGAAATAATGAGGGAAAAAAAAATAAGGGCTCTGAAAAGCTACCCCATTCTGAATGTTCTAAAATCATCAAAACTTTGTTGTACTCCAAGCAAGCCAATAAATCTTAGGAAATTTTCAGGAGGACAAGAAACAAAGCAAGACTCTTGGGGAAGAGTAACTTCTTTTAATGTGCAAATCAGCAATCTTCAGATAGTCCTAAGACTTGTACATCGAGCTCAAGGCATGATCTAGGGTAGATGAGTGGCTGCACTTTTCTTTAATGAGCCTGTGTAAACTGTACACTAATTTCATTATAAGCTATTTAAGGAGTAATGCAGAACTGAAGACAAAGTGTTTCCATCCCACTAATGAAAACAAGGAGCTGTTAGGATTGGTGGAAAGCAGTATTTCAGCAAATTCAGCCATCATGGTTGATCAGTGCTGCTTGATGACAGAGTTAGATCAGCCTCATTTCCAAGGGATGTGCCTTCGTATTCATGAACATGCCAAAGAAGAACAAGATTTGTTGGGCCTTAAAATAAAGGCAACTGATAACAAAATATTTTAAGTGGCATTCGGAGCTTTCCAGCTAATCATATTTTCCAGTTCCTTACTTCCATAACCTTGGTTCCGGCAGCAGCAAAACAACTCCTAGTAAAGGCATTCTACTCTGCTCTCGTCGGCTACGCTGTCCCTTGTACTCTGAATGATCCACCTTTCAGGTCACTTCTGTGTACCCTGGCTGTTCCTCAGGGACTTCTGCAGGACTCAAGTTAAAAAAAAAATAATAAAAATTTTAAAATTCCCCAGTATTCGCCATATCTATTTTGCCAAGTTTAGCTGTTTCCCCCTAGGGCACTCAGGTAAAAGGAAAAAGATGCCTCAAAAGAAAAAAATTATCAGAAACATTGGGTCACATATTAAGTGCTCTCTGAGAAACAAGGAAGCTGTCATTTTATACGAAGAATGCTTATTAACTAATCATCTGTCTTTGAATCAGAAAATTGTGGTCGTGCTTGATTACACCAGGCAGAACCCCCAATCGCTCTTGTGCTCTAGTCTGTTTAGCTCTGACTCTGCACCAATGTGCACAAGCCAACCTTGGTTCTTATTTTTTCCAGGAATCCACCCCCCAAACTAAGGCAGCCTGAGATATGGTCAGCAGAATTCAATGACTTCATTAGCAAGTGAGTAACAAGAGAGTCTTTTTTAAAAAACCAAGAGATACCATCCTGCTAGAACTTGGAAATGTGCCTTTTACAACACTTCTGAATCTCCTCCTTATTTCTTACCTATTGAACAGCCCCAGAGGGTGTCCACTATTGTCTACAAAACCAGCATTTGTACTGTCTTCTGAATGTTCGGTGAATCCATTATTGCTCAAATAATGATCTTAGGGTCATGTTCATGTGCTTAAAGATAGCTATGCCTCTGAGGTTGCTTCATGGTCCATGAACACATCCTTCCATCTACCTGCTTTTTGCAAGTCACACCCTCCCATCTCCCACCTACTCACCCACCGTTGGTTCAGTCCACTATTTTTAACCCTTTGTTTATCTGCATCACTCATTCCCTTCCTAGTCAGAATTTTCATTGCAATCGCTGAATCAGATAATGGTTCAATAAAATGCTTATGTATTTGAAATTCAGTGAACATTTTTAATTTGACAAATATTTAGCACAAGGGCAGTGCCTCTGGGCAATCGACTGGAAGATAGGAGTCAACAGTTTCTGAATATCTGCCCCACAAACCTGTTATCACAATTTTGTTATGTCCTCACCATAAACAACAATAATATTGATAATAATAATAAATTATTGTTTAGTTTAAATTAAAATATTTAAATTAAAAGAAAAAAATTATCAGAAGGATTGGGTCATATATTAAGTGCTCTCTGAGAAACAAGGAAGCTGTCATTTTATACAAAGAATGCTTAATAACTAATTATCTGTCTTTGAACCAGAAAATAAGGTAAGGGATGACTACAGGTTGTAAATGGGAGACAGGGGACATTAAGATTACATGTGTCAGGGCATCTAGGTGGCTCAGTTGGGTAAGTGTCTGTCTTTGGCTCAGGTCATGATCCCAGGACCCTGGGATCAAGCCCCAGGTTGGGCTCCCTGCTTAGCAGGGAGTCTGCTTCTCTCTCTGCTGCTCCCCCTGCTCATGCTCTCTCTCTCTCTCAAATAAATAAATAAGCCCCCCCCCCTAAAAAAAAGGTTATGTGTGTCGGACACCACTCAGAAAATGTACAAAGGGCAAAGAAAGTGGAGGACCCAGTCATACACATACTAGAGTCATTGGTGTTTCTACCAAGAGTATCTGCTTATTCCCTTATTCCTGTAAAGACAAAAGGGTTAGAGTTAAGGGGTATGAAAACCTGGGGATCGATAGTCAAATTTTGTTCCCCAGTTTTCACATGAGCATCTATTACTGAGTACGACCGTGCAGTATAGAAGATTTGATGATGTGTAGTCAGACCTTACACATTCTGGGAGAATCACCGAGAACTTTGAAGGGCTCCGACAATTCGTAATTGTGCCCCACGTCTGCGGTCCTTCCACACAGATCCTCAGTGGAACTTGTGGCTTTGACGCATTCCACACGGTTTCCCGACTTCCTCCCGGTAGCCAGTTAGCATTCTGCCCTGTGTGCTCTTGCTGCGCTTTGTTCCTCTTCCGTGAGTAACAGCTCTTTGGAAGCCTCTCTTCCCAGACAGGAACTTCAGGGCACCGGATATGCCTTACTTGTCCCTGGAATGCCTCTGTCCTGCAGAGTGCCTGGTGTTTGATACCAGCTCTTTGATACACTTTTACTTGGAGAAAAGAGTCGCATATGTGACTACACTCAATCCATTGACCAAGAGCTCCAGATGTGGGGCACCTGGGTGGCTCAGTGGGCTAAGCCTCTGCCTTCAGCTCAGGTCATGAGCTCAAGGTCCTGGTATCAAGTCCCACATCGGGCTCTCTGCTAGGCAGAGAGCCTGCTTCCTCCTCTCTCTGCCTGCCTCTCTGCCTACTTGTGATCTCTCTCTGTCAAATAAATAAAAAAACCTTAAAAAAAAAAAAAGAGCTCCAGATGTCAGAAAAAGATGCATCCTGTTAAACTAAATGATCATGAAGAACACTTGTTCTTAATGCCCAGATATCATCATCCTGGTTCCTTAATGGATTTTACTATCCTTGGGAAATATGTTACTGGTTAAGCTCAGGAAAGTAAATGGCCAAATCATCATCCCAGGAGGAGTGACACTACAGATTAGAAATGCCACTGCCCAAGTCAAGGCATGGGCTGCTTCTTCCTCTTTCCTTTCTTTCTTTCTTTTTTTTTTTTTCTATGTCACCAAGTGCCAGCCCAACACTGATCAGTTGTCTCACAAACATAGATCCTCTGAATCCCAGGGTGGGAAGGGTACTGGAAATTGACATAGTCCAAGCCATATCCGGAGCATAAATCCTTCCCAAGCATGCGTACTGAGTGGCCATCCCATCAGGATGTCCTCATCCCTAATCAAGGTGATCCTACCCAGTGCAGCCTATTGTAACTTTGAGAAGCCTCCCTGTTGAAAAGTTCTTCCTTATGCTGCCCTCAAATCTCTTTCTCTCATAATTCCACAAATCGATCCTGGGTTCTTTGTCTCTGCTGACCACTGAAAACTAGTTGAATCTCTCTTCCAGATATTTGAAGACAGCTGTCATGGCTGATTCAATGTCCCACTTGTTCAACTGTCCCTCCTGTGATGCTGTTTCAGGTGTCCTCACTAACTTTATCCTTTCTCATGCTACAATCTAGACCCCCAAAGATGTGCACCGATGTGGAATTTAAACATCCCCAGCACATTAGTTTAGCAGTTTTATCACGTAGAAAAGAAATAGATCAACCGAGAAGCCTTTAAAAGCATTAGGGGAGGGAAACGGAAAAGTTTGTTTTAATTTTAGATAAGCTTTCAAACTGTAATGACTTCAATCCTTCATTCTTTAGCTGCTGGCTTGTAGAGGGGCCTGCAGGGGAGATTGCGTTTCCTCACCACTATGCCAGCATGCTTGCCCAAGGGGGCCGTGTTTAGTCAGCAGTTGGGAAGGCTGCGTGGCATTGCTCCCAGATGTGTCCCTGTTCACAAACATGCATTCCGCCATATTGCAGGTTAACATGCTTTGAGACATGCCTCTCAGGATGAACACTGTGTGAGCGTTGCTCTCTTGTGTTACACTAGTTGTTAGGAATATGAATAATAACGTCAAAACTCAAACTTATCTAGTAATTACATCTTTCTTTCCTTCTCTCTTGCTCTCTCTCTCTCTCTCTCTCTCTCTCTTTTTTTTTTTTTTTTGGCCAGTGCAGGTGCTTGACTAAAGATTATGAAAAGCGCCCAACAGTGTCAGATCTTTTACAGCATAAATTCATTACTCAAATCGAGGGCAAAGATGTGATGTTGCAAAAACAGCTCATGGAATTCATCGGCATTCATCAAGGCATGGGAGGCACAGAAAAGGCCAGGTAATCGAATAACATCTTCATTCACAAAGTCCAGACATCACCTAGTGACACGGCACAGTTTTATAATGCGATAGTGCTGAAGCTAAGAAAAGAACTCATTTAAATGAGTGCACTGTGGGTTCTGAGATAAGGGGATACTTGCATGAAGTGAATTCATGTGTTGAGTTGCATCCCGATGTTGGTGACGTTGCTTGCAGCATTTTCTAACAACTTCATCAGAATAAAGAATGTAAACTTTAGTAGATGATTAGTGTTGGCATACATTTCCTTGTGTTTTCTGATCTTCTGTAAAGTTAAGGTATCTTATATTTGAGACTTAAAAAGAGACATAAACCTGAAAAGACTTTCTGGTAAGTATTATTTCTTGGTATCATTTTTTTTCTGGCTGAACTCTATTCAGAAATATTTTAAATATCATTACTCCTACTTCCTATTTGGGTTTCTAATAATCTACTATGTATAGTTTATGTGATATTGAATATGCCTTTTACTTATTATAGATAGTATATATGTTTATTTCAGGGAACTAAGAAGATACAGAGAAGTATACAACAAAATGAATCAAGTACATCATTTTAATCTATAACCTTCTAGTATCTTATGAATGGATATACGTTTTTTAAAAATTAGAATACTATTTATCTGTGTCCTGGAGTCTGCTTTTTTTTCCCCTTGGTAATCTCCATCACGTATTTTCACCCATCCCCCATACTTTCTCCCATCTGACAACCACCAGTTTGTTCTATGTATTTATGAGTCTGTTTTGGGATTTTTGTTTGTTCGTTTTGTTTTTTAGATTCCACATATAAGTGAAATGATATGATATTTGTCTTTCTTTGTTGGATTTGTTTTACTTAGCATATACCCTCTAGGTCTATCCATGTTTTTCAAATGGCAAGATCTCATTCCTTTTATAGTTGAGTAATATTCCATCATATAGTTATACTACATCTTCTTTACCCATTCACCTTTCCATAGACTCTTGGGTTGCTTCTATATCTTGACTATTGTAAATGATGCCACAGTGAACACATGGGTGCATGTATCTTTTCAAATTAGTTTTTCATTTTATTGGGGTAAATAGCTATTAGTGGAATTACTGGATTGTATGGTATTGCTATTTTAAATTTTTTGAGGAATCTCCATACTGTTTTGCAGAGTAACTACACCAGTTTACATTCTCACCAACAGTGTGTGAACAGTCCCTTTTTCCCACATCCTCACCAACATGTTATTTCTTGTCTTTTTGATACTAGCCATTCTGACAGGTATGAGGTGATATCTCATTGTGGTTTTGATTTGCAGTTCCCTGATGATTAGGGATCTTGGGCATCTTTTCGTGTGTCTGTTGGTCATCTGTATATCTTTGGAAAAATGTCTTTTCATGTCTTCTTCCATTTTTAATCAGATTACTTGTTAGTGTTGGGTTGTAAAAGTTCTTTTTATATTTTGGGTATTAAATCCCTTATTGGATATATCATTTGCATATATCTTTTCCCATTCAGTAGGTTGCTTTTTCATTTTGTTAATGGTCTCCTTTGTTGTACAAAAGGTTATTATTTTGATGTAGTCCTAATAATTTATTTCTGCTTTTGTTTTTCTTCCCTGAAGATACATATCCATAAATAATGTTGCTAAGGCCAATGTCCAAGAGAATACTGCCTGTGTTATCTTTTAGTTTTATGGTTTCGGGTCTCACATTTAGGTCTTTAATCCATCTTGACTTTATTTTTGTGTAAGAAAGTAGTCCAGTTTCATTCTTTTACATGTAGCTGCCCAAGTTTCCCAACACCATCGAAGAAACTATCTTTATCCCATTGTATATTCTTGCCTCCTTTTTCATGGATTAATTGACCAGATAAGAATGGGTTTATTTCTGGGCTCTCTATCCTCTTCCATTGATCTATGTGTTGGAGCCTGCTTTTCTTCACTGAATAGTGAATAGCCATGTCATTAAATCTATGTCATTCATATTATTCTATGACAGATTTTTTAAAATACTGCCAGCATTACCTTGTATGACTTTTCAATGACTGATTTAAATAATCCCCTATTATTAGATATTTAGGTTGTTACTAATTGTTTCTATCTCTGATAAGTAACATTGTAATGAACAGAGTTGCACATGAATCCCTTATTTTTTCCTTAAGATAAGTTCCTAGACACAGTGCTAGTCAAAGGGTAGTCTTTTGTAGTTTCAGTTTATTCTTGAGAATTCTATTAGTTTCATTTAAGGAGCATATCATTATTTAAGGGCTAAGTGAGGAGAAGTGAGTAGAGAATGGTGCATGACTTAAAAGGTGATTCTATTTGAGTTCCTGTCAGGGGCACATGTTTCATTCCTATTTGTTTAATGCCTAACTGTGTGCCAGACACTGTTAGGACTTTATATTATCTCATGTGATTTTGTAACATCCCGAATACAGGACACTCCATTTTCACAGCTGAGAAGAACCAAAGTTTACAGAGGCTAATTAACTTCTACAAGGCTACACAGGCAATGAATGACCTAGCAGGAATTCAAATCCTGATCCCTAAACCCAGGCTTTATTCACATGAGTAAACAGAGTAATAATAGTGGACATCTCTGGAGGTTAGGCCTTGCCTATATGAGTTTACAGCCTTGGTAGAGAAACAGAACTCATATACCTGTAGTGAGGAAACATTACGTTGTGAGTGGAATGAATTACAGAGAAGAAGGAAGGAGGCATGTAGTTTACAGTGAGGAGATGGCCCTGGGCTCATACATGTCCTTCCTTCCTTCTTTTTGTGACTGTAGTTCCATAGTCAGCTACAATCCTATACTTCCCAGAGCAAGTGGACAAAGAACAAGCAAACAAACAAACTGAACAGAAATTGAAGTGTACCAGCATTGTGTTGGGTGCTCAAGAACTATGGAGAATTTGATATCTTACCTTATTTGCAAGCTAATAATAACTTGGCCTGCCAGTTACAAGCATATTGGCAGAAGATATGAGACTCCAGAATCAGAGACAAAGGACCTTACTATTCTTGTTAAGCCAGGAACATAAGTTTTATATTCATGATGGTTATTCTTGTCCCACAAATCCTAGTGCTGATGTGGAATGACCTAGATAGATTGGTGTATACAGTGGGTTTGCCAAATAGCGTAGGGACCCTGAGCTTGGGAAACTCCAATCTTTGAAAAGGGAAGGGCTAGTAGACCTGCCCAAACTTTGTCCTGGAGCAGACATTATCTTTACTATTTTGTTAAGCATACAACTTCCATCTGTCATGGAGAGAGACATTATCTCTAATTTCCACCATTTGCTATGCAAGCATTCTTGGAAATACAGTCTGGAAAAAAAAGCTAATATAAGACACGCAGAAACGAGAGAGACCCATGGATAATTGTTTCCCAGCATTCAAACATCGTAAGAATGGTTGAATTAAACAATATTTAGATTCTAAGTCTGTTGCTCTAAGTTCCAGAGATAAAAACAAAGAAAAAAATTATTGAAAACAACTCTACGTTGGTCACCACATTAGATTCAGCACTTGTGTTTCTGAGTCACAAAATTGATTCTTGTTTATCTTGTTAAGAATTCAGAATATGTTTTCAATGTGAGAACTTCTGTTTTACTCAGAATTGTGGAAATTTTTCAGTCATTATTCCGTTATATATTGATCTTCTCTTAATCTTTTTATTTTCTAAGATATAAATAATGCAATGTCCCAATTTACCTTATATATCTTGTGCTTTCTCCTTTATATTTGTCTTTTCTTTATCAATCCTCTGCTGTATTTTGGATGATTTCTTCAAAATTGTTTCTCAATTCACTAATTCTTAGAATAGGACTAGTCTAGAGTTATCCTGTTTACTTTTTTTTCCAGGCTGATATTTCTGTCAACAGCTGTATTTTTCATTTCTACAATTTCTCACTTTTTGTAAATGTTCTTTATTCATTTCTGTCCTTATATCTAGCTGTTCATATCTGGCTAATTTATTTTTTCTTTTTTCGTGAATGTAATTCCTTTCTTTTTCTCTATAGACTCTTTAATGGTCATTTTAAAATTTATATTCCAACCAGGGTGAATTGTCCTGATTATTGAGTTTATTTGCCTCCTTAATATTTGGTTTCCTTCTGGGGTTTAAAATGTTGATTTGCTCTCCTGCCTTGAATGGGAGGGGTTTTGCTCTGCTTTTTCTTTTCTTCTGCATTCTCTTCTATTTTGAAAGTTTTGCCTTAGCTGTAATATGGCTTCAGGAGCCTTTCTGCCCAATAGGACTTTGAGGATATAGCAGATCTGGTCATGGAACCAGTAGGAAGTAGGCCCATGTCTGTGCCTGGCCTTGCCATCACAGGCACTTGGGTCCAAAAAAGGAAGAAGATGCAGAATTTTTTCAGTGTTCTCTTTCAGGTAAGAGACAACCCTCCCCACATTCAGCTGCATTCTCTCTACCCAGCCTAGGTCAGGGCCTTCATTGTGATTGGGGCATTTCATTTCCTTTACTGTACTGGCCTTTTCTAGTCCTGGACTTTGTGTCAGCCTATGGTTTCTGCCCTCCTTCTCACGGTGTATCTGACCTTTTAGGTCCACTGTCATGTTCATCTTATTTTGGAGAAGGTCTTTGTCATTTTAATTCAACTTAAAAAAATTTTGAGAAATCTTTTATCTTTTACAAGTGTATATTTGGAGGGCATGAGAGTAGAGTTTGAATCATTAATGTACCACACACTTTTGGCCACAGATCTTAGTCTGAGGTCATAGGATGAGGAAGTATTTTCCTGCCCTCAGCACTTTTATACTAGTTGCAAAGTGTGAAACATATTCAGGCAAAAGAAGAGACACTGCAGGGAGCCACTTGCAACACCTTGGGAAAAAGTAGTCTTCAAAATCAGGCAGAATTATTTGATTTGGTACAGTTCCCAGCACTGGTAAAGTTGATCCAAAATCTGACTGTACTAAATCAACATACCTGACTCAAAGCTGACATTTTTTTGCATGTGATATTGACATTTTGAAATTGGATTGATATATGTATTTGGCTGGATAATTTTTTAAAAAATCCTAATTTGATTTTAAAGAAGACTGTCCTATGGTAAATTGAATACAAACTAAGTACTTGAAATTTCCCAATAACGGCCAGGGGGCAGTGTTAGAAGGTACTGTGGGATGGATACAAGAACTTTCTAAGTCAAGGCCTGAATATAAGTCACTCGCATAACTTACTCAACTAGTCTGAGGAATTGAGATGCACAGAAGCCGCAATTGCTTCCATGACTAACTCTCAAACCATGAAAATGCATTTTCACAGGAGTTAAATTGACAGTGTTACAGTGCAGACTGAATCAGTAAGAACTTTTAATTGTAAAAAAAAATTTTTTTTAAGATTTTATTTATTTATTTATTTGACAGACAAGAGATTAAAAGTAGGCAAGAGAGGCAGGCAGGGAGAGAGAGGAGGAAGCAGGGATGCGGGACTTGATCCCAGGACCCTGGGATCGAGTCCCACATCGGGCTCCCTGCTCCACAGGTACTCTGCTTCTCCCTCTGCTCCTCCTCCTACTCATTCTCTCAATCTCTCCCTCTCTCAAATGAAAAATAAATAAAATATTTAAAAAGGAAAAGTTTGGCTCTTGAATCCAGTATTGTATTCAGTTGCCTGATTTCACAGGAATAGATAAAGTCATTTGTAATTGAAATGTACTATTAAGCTTTCTTGACTAAAAACAACCCAGCCCAATTTAAGAAGAAAAGCAATTGAGTGAAAAATGCCGGATGGTTTAGAGAATTGAGAGGAAGGCAGAGTGCCAGGCTTACGCCTGAAGCAAAGGAAGCCTCAAATAGCCTCCCCCAAGAGCTGCTTGCTAAGAAGCCACCACTGACATCCACCCTCCCTGCTCCAAGTCCTGCAGCAACACTGGTTTCTGAAATGCCACAACCACCTCAAAATATTTGTAAACTGACCTTGAGCTTTGTCACTCCCTCAAGACTCTAAGTTCCATACAAGACCATCTGGTTCCCATTCTTAGGTCACAAATCCATGTCGTAGGTGAAGAAAATGCAGTGAGAAGCCCTTGCTTCTCCCTTACTTCTGGTATCTGTATGAGGCAGAATCCTTTCTTGCAATCATCTTGGAATTTCTTCCCACAAAGGAAAGCTAATTTTGAGATGCTAAAGCAATAAATTATGTGGAATATGCAAACAGGTTCCTGAAATTCTTTCTTTTATGTATCTTGAATCTTTACCTAAAAGTGTTATTTAAGGTATGATGTGCATTTCTTATAAATAAAGGCAAAACCTACCCCAGTACATAATTGAATGATAAATCCCAAACCAGGATTTCATTTTGTGGGGTGCCTGGGTGGCTCAGTCGGTTGAGCTTCCAACTCTTGGTTTTGGCTGAGGTCATGATCTTGTGGGTTGAGATCTCATGGGTCCTGGGATCAAGCCCCACATCAGGCTTCATGCTCAGTGGGGAGTCTGCTTGAAAAATTCTCTCCCTCTGCCTCTCTTCCCACTTGCTAACTATCAATCAGTCAATCAGTCTTTTTAAAATTTTCATTTTGTGGTGGTTATATTATTAACATGTTACCTTTAACATTTTCTTTTGCTTTATATACAAAGCAAAATAACTTTAATATTTTGCTCGATACCCTTGATATGCTAGTGGTGATTAACTTTGATGTGTATAAATTATGTTTTGCATATAATTTTATAGAAGCAAAAAGGAATGTTTGTAAGAATTAAGTAACTCAAACATAGTTATTTCTTAGGCCAAAAATAATGGCTGTATTTGTGGTAGTCTTAAAATCACCCCACTTGTCCCAGCATATATGGTTTTCAAACCAGGATATAAGGCGACTTTGAGACATATCTGAGAGGATTAACAAATGAAAGACAAACTAAGTTTTTCAACTCTTCAGGACTGAAAGCCTGGTTCAAGCTGTCAGTTCTTTATTTAGGTATAAGACGTTATGTCATGAAAATTCGGTTGAATGGGATTCTGATTTTACAGAAAAAAAAGAAAAAAACCCAGAAAAATCAGTAGGAAGTAATAATAGGGTTTTTTCAGTGTGCTACAATGCATGATTCTATTTTATTCTATTTTCTGGGCATGATAATTTTTCTCTAATGGCTGTAACTATGTCTTTGTGAGAATTATGTACCCTTTGGAACGTTTACTTATTTCCCTTAATATGTGGGGCTTTTAAAATGCTTATCCTGGCTGCTCTTATAATAACCATTCTTTTTGATTCCCATCTCCACATGAATATTTCAGAGACACTTCAAAATGAACATGTCCAAAATTGAATTTACAGTGTCCCACCCAAAATTAGTTCTTTGGTCCCTTTCTTATTAATGGCATCACTGTTCAATTCCTTATGCCAACCAGAAATGTAGGGATTATTTTGAAGTATTCTTCTTTCCTACTTTCTGTGTTTAGTCCAGAGGACGGCTAAATTTCTTCTGCCTCCATTTAACCCAACACCAATGGTGGTAAAAATCCTTGCTACCATGAAAATCACGAATTGAGATAATGCCGATGTTGTCTCAGTGTTTATTGAGGCCATTGTGTAAAGACCTGGACCTCATGCTACCATGTGGGAGCGGACGGCTGAAGCATACATAGTCCGTGCACCTGGGGGCTTATGTTTTAATAAAAGGGATAAGGCAAGCCTGTAAAAAAACATTATACAAAATAAGATGTTCCAGTCCCATGAAAGGAATACAAACCGTGTCCTATGAGAGTTAGAAGAAGCAGAGAATGTTTATGGTAACAGGGACAGGAAGGCTTATTCAAGAGGTGGCCTTCGAAACCCCACCGGAATAAACGGGACTTAATCACGTGTGAAAATAGAGTTACCACCTGCTGAACATTATTTCTAGAAAGAACAGGCTGAGCAAAATCAAGAAAGCAAGGAGAAAGGCAATGCTCACAGAAAGGCAAGCATTTAATCAAAGCTGTAAGGGGAAAACTCAAGAAATATGGTTGGAGATACCCACAGAGAACCGACCACAGAGACAGAGAGCATTGAGAGTCAGACGGGAGGCCTGACCAGTATTCTTGACAGTCCGCACTGGGGATGCCCCTAGGCCACCTGGGTCCTCCTCTGCTCCATCCTTTCATTGGTCCTGAAAGGTAAACTATGGATACACCAAGACTGTTTATGGCAGTACTTTTGGATGCTTTTTTTGTCCCCAGTATTTCTTCCTAACTTAAAGCTGTTGTATATATTTTTTTAAAGTGAAAGAAGTTGGTCTCCATCATATTGAATGACCAAGACATTAGTGGCTAGTGTTTGGCTATTTGGAGATGACAAATCAATTGATAGATTTATTTCTATGTATTTGTGAGTTGTTTTAATTGTTTGGTGTGTGCGTCTGTGTATGCGTGCTTATATTCTAAGTAAGTTTTATTTTGGAAAATTCCAGGTTTATCTTGGCCAAAATAAGGGGTAAAGGAATTGTCCATATAAAATCTAAGAGAGAAGTTCTTGTTAAGGCACAAACAATTGACAGCATCTGGCCAAGATAGGGAATTGAGAAAAATGACAGGTGGAGATGGGGGAATGTATTAAGGGCCCATCTAGTGCCAGGAAATTTAGAAAACAAATGATAACTTTTCCTTCCCCCCTGAAATATATCCTTATGCCTTTCTTTACTACCTCCTCTTCCAGAAAAGCTCCCACATAAGAGCTAAGTAACTTCTAAGCACGGTCCCTTAAGGAATTTTATTAAGAATAGGCTAGTGAATAAGCATTCCCTAGGGAAGACCATTATGCGTATCTCTGCTTTTAAGTCTCAATAAATAAAGGAATTCAAATAAACAGGAAGAAGAAGTTGTTAAAATGTCCTAACAGGCTGTGAATAAGTTACATTGATGTTTCAGAATAAAATTCTTTAAAAACAGGAAAAAACCATGAAGGACAGGGGAAAAATAACTGTCAACCAAGGTGGGGTGGGGGGAGACTTGTTCAGGGTCATTCTGTGTTCTGTCATGAAGATCTGGGGCCAGAACCCATTTGTCCTAACACCTTGTTCAGTTTCTGTCTGTATCATACTGGCCGCCCCCCCCCCCTGCTTTTTTTCCTCCAGAGAATAGTCATTCTAAAAAAGACTACTATTACTGGAAGGGAACTTCTCTTCTGGTTCCTTTTTGGAGAGACCAGAATGTAAGCCTGTAGAAATCCAGTCCTCCCAATTCAGTAGCAAGCTCTTGGCCAGCACAGGGCTGTAGCTCAAATCCCAGGATTTTCAGAACAGCACTCTTACTGGTTTCTGTATCTCTCACTGGAAGTAGAAATTGGCCTTCACAAAACTGGTGATACAAAAGAGTTTTCGTTGGACTTTTGGGGACTGCTTTGTATGATTTTACTCCTAATGGGCATTTCAGCCTTTACCAATTTCTTTGTGATCCTGCACTTTACTGAGTAGCGTGTTCAAGGGTCAAGAAATCTTTGCTCACGTTTCCCTAGACTTCTTTGTTTTAATTAAGAGGGTAGAGTATAGAAATAAATAAGTCTAAAATGGCAGTCTGACTGACAGCATCTTTGAAATATTTGGGATACAGTCATGTACTAACTTGATTTTAGTGACAACTGGACAAAAGTTGATCATCAATGTCGTGGTCTTTTCATTTCTCTTGGAAAGAGCCCCTCATCTCTGCAATGAGTTTAAAGATTTGCATTTGTTATTAGTAAGCAAGTGAACAGCGAGGGCCAACAAAACTGCATTAACAGTTTTATAAACTTATAAAACACTTTGTCCCATTTCTCTGGTAATTGCTACTCGAAGTTAAACCACACTCCAAGACTTCTTCTAGTGTGCTATTTTTCAGTCTTTAGTTTCATTGAGGTCTGAAAGGACAAGTTCTTAGTGCCTCCTAGCATGTCATTGGTGACAGTGTGTGGGCCTGTGACTACCAACGTGTCCATCCCTTCCTTATCTTCACCCTGGCCACAAGGGCACTGGGTATGCTTTTTCATTCATCTCTGGCCTCATGCAGTATTCTCTCCTTGAAATCTCCCCTCGTCATTCTCTCCTTGAAAATACACTTCAAAACCATATCACCAAAAGTCAGTCCAGCACTTTTGAGATGCCTTCCCTCAATCCCCAAGTGTATTTACATTTTCTGTCCTCTGTGGTCATGCAGCCCCTTGTTCCTGCTTCAGAGTCAGACAGACTTAGATTCAAGTCCTCATCATTCCGTGCACTAGCCCTGCCATGTACTAGTTTTTTGACTCTGGGCACGTAATTGAACCTCTCTTAGACCCAGTTAATTCTTGTTTATGACATGGGAATGCAAATAATACCTACCCCATGAAGCTGTGAGGATAAATGTAATAACACCTAAAAAGCATGGGCAAGTACCTGGCACAGTGTAAGTTATCGCCATCACTTAATGGTACTTATACAATATATTTTGTGAATCTTAATCATCTTTGCATCTCCAGTGCTGGGTCCAGGATTTTGCAAGCAGTGAGTGCTCAATAAATATACTGTTGACCCTTGAACAGCATGAGGTTGTGCCGTCGAAAATCCAAATATAACTTTTGACTCCCCAAAACCTGAACTGCTAATAACCCACCATTGACCAGAAGCCTTACTAAGAACATAAACAATTAGCACATTTTGCATGTTATATGTATTATATACTCTATTTTTGCCATAAAGTAATCTAGGAAGAAGAAAATCATAAGGGAAAGAAAATACATTTACAGTACCGTACTGTATTTTTTGAAAAAAAAGTTCACGTGCAAGTGGACCCATGCAGCTCAAACCCATGTTGTTCAAGGATCAACTGTATATAAACTTTTTTTTTTGCAAATATTTTATTAATTTATTTGACAGAGAGAATGCAAATAGAGAGTGACAAGCAGAGGGTTCAAAAGCTGAGCAAGGACCTGGATTCGGGACACCATCCCAGAACCCTGGGATCATGATGACCTAAGCCCAAGGCAGGCACTTAACTGACTGAGCTACCCAGGTGTCCCAATCGTATATAATCTTGACTTGAAGGGTTTGGGTTGAACCTGGAATAGAAAGCCCTCATCTGGCTTTATATATTTAACAGACACAATTAATAGTGCATTTAACTATTTATTACTCAACTATAAAAATAATGTAGAACCAACATGAAAGAATTTTCTTGAGAGAAGGATTTTTTCATTTTTTTCTAGAGAAAACTTCTTTTCATAGTTTTCTTGCTGCGGTAAGGGCAGAAACAGGGGACTTGAGAAAAAATAATAAAATTTACACAAACCTCTCATTTTTTTCTAAAGTCATCTCTATGAAGTTGTGCGCTCATGGGTCATGGTCTTTCTTTTACGATAACACCATTGAGGCACAGTGAGCCCTTGCAGAGGTAGGACTGAAACTTCTAACTTTCATCTCTGTGTTTTTTCTAGAAATGCAGTTATCCATTCATCAGGAGAATCTAACCAATACCCTGAGGGTAAATCATGTGTTTTAGAGGTGTTTTGATAGTGGAAGTTACGGAGTGAATGGATTTGGGCATGCCAGTGTCTTATTATAACCAACACATGAGGTTCTACGATGTCGATTCTGCCTCTTATAAGAGAATCTTGCATATTCTGTTTGAAGCCCCAATTTAAAGGACTCAAGCTTCCGTTATCACTCCAGTTTTATCAGTTTTGCCAACACAGTTATTCACGTGCTCCCACTTAATCTTTTTCTGTCTCACTCCATTACTTTTCTCAGATGGGAGCCATTGGAAACTTGCTGTATGTGTATGTGTAGCAAGAAAGATAGTTTATACAAATATGGAATTCTTCTATAAGTACTATTTTATTGAAATTTTTATTGACATATTATAAATTTACATACATTTGTAGGAAGTAATAGAGACAGACCCCATGTATCATCTGCCCAATTTCCCTCAATGGTTACATGTCATAAAACTATATAAATACTCTTTTAAGTATTTTACTCAAACTTAACAGAAGAAAGAGAAACTTAGGGCAAAAAGGAAAAAATTGTTGAAAGTCAAATAAATGTTTATCTTTCTTCACCTCAAGACTTTCTGGGTTTTGCTTAAGTTAAAAGGTTAGATTCATTTCGATTCAGTTCTAGACCACCTCTGCTACCTCCTTGCTCTGAAGAATGAAGTTAGCATAGTTACACTTCCTCCCATCCCCTTGATTTCCACATCCTGGACTTGTTACCCCATTCTTTTATGTAATTAATGCTTCATGTTTGTAGTCCATCTGTGAGCCTAATTTCTAGGGCTGTTTAATCTTTTTTCTGTATTTAAGTTGATTCAATGCACACCTCAAGTCTTTTTGACTATACCCTTCCTTTTCTGAGAGCCTTATTTTAATTTTTCTCTTGGATCAGTAAATTGTGTCATCTAATTATTTCCAGAAAGCCTCAAATCCTAAATTCTTGCTTTCTTGAGCTTGAAGCTCGGGTTAGTTAGGTAAGGTAGACTTAGGTCGGTGTTTTCTTTTCCTCAAAACACTGCAAACCCTGTTCCACTCTGTCTGGGGCAGGTGTATTGCTATTGAGAGAACCAAGGCAATGAGCCTCCTCCCTTTGTTCATGGCTGGTTCTTTCACAGGATGTCTGTTGGGGGGTCAGAAGCTTCACGAAGCTGTGTCTTAACGACCATTCTTCCAGATCCATTTCATTTACACTGGGCCATGTGCAGGAGCCAACTCCCACTGCCTCATGAGAGCCAACCGAATCTTTGTTCTTTTCTCTTTCATTTTGTGTACTTAACCCATGTGCCTTACCCTGTTTGTGAATTCAGTCATGTTTATTCCCCATCTTCTCTTTGGTCATGAGTTTTCCTCCATCCCTTCTATGATCACAGACAACTCAGTTTTTATCTCTTTCTATTGTCTTATAATCTGTTTATTAAATCCTCGGACCATCTCTTTCAAGAGAAAATAAAATCTTCAGAGTTTGCTGTCTTAATGAGATCATATAAGAAACATCTTTAAAGGATGGAGAACTTTTGGGACGCTTGGGTGGCTCAGTTGGTTAAGCAGCTGCCTTCGGCTCAGGTCATGATCCCAGCGTCCTGGGATCGAGTCCCGCATCGGGCTCCTTGCTCGGCAGGGAGCCTGCTTCTCCCTCTGCCTCTGCCTGCCACTCTGCCTGTGCTCATTCTCTCGCTCTCTCTCTCTGACAAATAAATAAAATCTTGAAAAAAAAAAAAAAAGGATGGAGAACTTTTGCCTGAACTTTTTCTGCAGTTCTTTCCTGTGGTATATATATTCTTCAGTTACCTTGTGTTTATAATCAATCCTTAATTACTCCTCTTTCTCCCCTCCTTTTTTTTTTTTTTTTTTTTTTTGGTTAGAAGTATATATGGTGATGAATGTCTTCCAAGTGGGATTGGAAATAGCTGTGTGCTAACCAAAAAAATAAGGGGGAATGGAAGCAGGATGATTGGAAACATTTTCAGCTTGGATTAGGTTGATTCTCTTGAACACCCTCCTACCAAATCTGTATTTTCTTTGCCTTCTCCCCTCAGTTTTGAGCCTTTAAGAAGTCACTGTACAAGGCCACTGGCCAGTACCAGCCTAGGGAACACCATTCATACCGTGGTCTTTCTAATGATAGTCTCTCTGTGTCATGTCATATCTCCATTATCGACTGCTGCTGCTTCCCTGCTCCCTCTACCTGGCCTTCCCCTGGCCACCAGCCACTCCTTTACTGACGAGTAGATGATAGGTCACTCTTCCCTGGTCTTCTCCCACCCCTTGCTTTCCTGAATGTGAACCGGGTCTTATCAGGACTTTTTCCCACTTTCCACTATGAACTTCTAATGCCCCTGGAACCGACAGCTCCAGGAAAAGGCTCATTGAATCCCACTCTCAGGGCGGTGCACTTTCTTTCAGAAAAGTCTCTTTTCTGGAAATAACCATGTGGTGTTACAATTTAGCTACCCAAGAGAATAATTAAAATAAAGAACTCAGAAAAGGGGAGGCCTAAGGGGTCACATGTTGGTTCTCAGCTTTCTTTCTCATTTTAATACAGATTTCTCATTATTTGACCATTATGACTATGCTTTGGGACTATGGCCATTTCTGTTTTTTCATTAAAGAAAGACACTTTTCAATTCTTCCTCCTTTTTGCTGTTTAATGAGTTGTCAAGGAAATGAATAATTACTTTACTCTATGATCTTTAACTTGAAGTAACTCTGGGCCAGCTTCCTGATAAAATAGGACAGGGTGTGGATTAGAGATTGCCACAGTTTTTGGATGCTTCTTGTTGGGGAGTCTATGTTGCTCACCCCTGCGGCCCAGTACTTTCTATGACATCCTCAGTTAATAGAAGATAGCCGAAGTAAAGCTATGACAGTTTTAAGCCCTTAGAAAACTGGCATTGTCTGCTTCTTGTCTCTTGGAAAAACCTCTGAGATCCCAGAACTGCCATGAAGGACGTGTGACTAACCATGGTCACCATGTCAGAGAGAAACACGTCAGCCACTCTGAGCAACCATCCTAGTTGAGCCCAGCCTCCCAGTGCCAACTATATGAGTGACGCTATCTTGGCTCCTTCAGACCAGCCTACCCACCAGGTGACTAGCGCTGAATGACCTTAACTGATACAACATGGAGCGGAAGGATTTCCTATCTGTGAATCCTGCATGAACCCACAAATCATGAGATATTATAAAATCGTTGAACGAAGCTGCGGAGTTGGGGATAATTGTTACACAGCAATGAATAACTAGTACAGGAGGGTCTGAATCTTACTGAAATCACCAATATTCATAGTACTAATGTGGCTCGAAACCCTTGGATGGCTTATGTAACAAGTCCCACTTTGAATGTAAGGGAGATTCAGACATGTCTGGGCAGCCGGTGAGGAGAGCTGTTCGTATAGGTGGAGGACACCCAGGCCTTCTGGGAAAGGACCTAAAACTGTGCCAACTTCCGCAAGCCAAGCATTTCTTGTAGGTGGTGGGTTGGCCCAGCAGGAATCTTTCTGCCAAGGGTCATAGAATCTTCTGTGAAAGGACTGACACTAAGGGAAAGAACACGGGTTTGACCCAATCATAAAGCCCTAGTGGTTAGAAGGAGTCACAACTCTGAATACAAGTATCGGCTGTTAATGAAAGCTATCCCAAGCCCAGCCCAGCCACACGGGTCATCTCTGGGACCTAATGAAGGGTGAGGTTATAAGTGGAAACTGAAAGAGGTGCTTCCCTCAACCTATAAATGGGGTACAAGCAACAACGTGCCCTGTCTCAGTCAGCATGTAACACAAGGGGAAAAGACACAGTCATCTCCACAATGAACCAGAGGATTATCAGCAGAGGAGCAAAAGGTGCAGCACCCAGAGATGCTACTGTACCTGCTGAGCGGTGCCAAGCATGCCCAGCCTCACTGGCAAGGACTCCACACACAGAAGAGTTGCAGTGGCACCCAGGGACCAACAGGGAGGCAGCCACTGTCTGCCTGGCAATGTGGGAAGGAGACTGATACTCAGCCAACAAGAGCTGAGTAACAGCGATGTCTAGCTGGAGTGGATGAGCAATTGTGACACATACTTATAGGACTAAGACAACAAAAGTCCTACATGTGATGCAATAAAGCAGCAAAATAGGATGGCTTGTGTTATGACCCCTGTTGTACCTCTAAGTGATATGGGGTGGCCCAGGCTGGACAAATCCAGAAGGTACAATTGATGTCATAGGTTACGTGAACACATTCACCCTGGAGCCCCGAGATCCAAGATTCACAGTGCCCTCTGGAGTTGTGCAGTGTGAACTGTGGATCACGAGCCTGGGAAAATTCTGAGTGCGTTTGTTCTACAACCCAGAATATCTGTGATATTAGCTGTGGAGACAGGACGTTAAGACAGGCAGAGAAGTAGGTAGAATAAAAAGCTCTTCCTGGTTTCTCTGGTTCATTGCTTATTATCAGGGTCCTGATTTAGTCTGAAAAATGTTGTCCCCTTCAGTACTTTCACATAAAGTTGCTTTCACATAAAAATGTTTTTAGCAAATACATACGAGGATGAAATCCTCTGATATTTCCTTGAAGTTCAGATGAACTAATTTACGTCATTTTCTTGACATCTTCAGCTTCAATTAATGGAAGATTGTTTTTGATTAGCACTTAGTATTAAAATATGCTAATTATAGTATATATGTAATTTATAGGGTAATTTAAATTTTGTCAGATATTAGGACCACTTTACAGATTCTGAAAGCTTGTATCAGATTCCCAAATTCCTGTAATGTTAATTTGGCAGTGATACTCTAGAAATCATTATTTTAATGATAGCATTACCCATTTTTAGATATATTAAACTGATTCAACCACTTGTTTTAAAAATATTTATACTTTTTCTTATAATTTTATAATTATTTAAAGAGTTTCCTGAAAATGATTGCATTTGATTTCAAGGGGTAAAATGGTATAAATCCAACAAGTGCATATACTTAAATAAAGCAAAATAGGACACATTTTTCTAAAAAGAAAAAATTTCCTGAAAAATTCTGCATATACATCTTTTGGTCTTTCATTCAAAGGCATTAGCCTTTAAAACTTTTTTTATTATAGAGGGGGAAAAATAACCTTTTGTTTTGGTTGTCTTTTGATTGTCAAGAGCCTTGACCTACTTTTTAAAGATTGCAAGAAATACTGCAATATTATCTCTTTGGTTGTTTGTTTTTTTTTTAAATTAACAATGGCCTAGGATTTGAATGCATCCATTTTTGGTGTTGTTGCCATAAGAAGAGATGCATTTGCATAGAATTACATTAACTATTGGATTCTGCAGTGTCTCACAAGGAGGCAGGACACCCAGTGTGAATGATACTCATTTTTTTGCAGCCAGGCAAGATGCACAGGGTGCATGGAGGGCAGACATACCATTTTCCCTGAGTGTCTTCACATTTTTAATCCTCTAAATATATTTTCGCCATCATGTCAAAGGCAGTAAAAGATGACTGAGCATAACTTACTGGAAAATTTTGTGCTTTAAATGAGCTAAAACTTGTAACCATCTTTTTGCCATGTTAGAGGAGAGAAATATTTTTTAAGGATAGAAGTCAAGGTTTAGAGCACAATATTTCAGTCTTTCTGAGTAGAATTTAAAATGACATGCCCCTCATTTCTCACTGCCAAACACGCAAAGCTTTATCTCTGGCTGTTCAGCTGCCCTAATCTTGTTTGCTTCCCCATTTAGTTTTGTAATCTCTGCAAAAAAAAAAAAAAAAGGCTGTATTTAACAGAATTTTTTTAGTTTTGAAAGATCATGATTCACTTTGAAGTTAGATTTTTATACATTTATATAAATACAGCTGGGTTTTGTTTTTGTTTTGTTTTTTTTTTAGGGAAAAATCTGAAGTCAGAATGCTCAGGATTTTTTCAAAAAGAGGAAAGGAGGGGAAATAAATAATACTTAACTATGACAATTCCAGTCTTGGGGATAGAAACTGAAATGGAATACTATTATGTCATGGTTGATTCTATATAGCTATTACTGTACCACAGGTTCCTCAAAAAATTATCTATATTGATGCTCTGTCTATTTATGTAAACATTACCTGGGCAGCCTGGCCTAAAATGTAGGTGTTGTTCACGGTCTATGGAGGATAGCATAATTCCCCCATATTTATTCAAATAGATGGAGTGTGGTCAGGAATTCTGTTTGGGAGGTGTTAAATTTGACTTGCCAATGAAGCATAAAAGTAAAGCTACTAAAAGGTAGCTGGATAGAGGGGTCTGGACTTCAGGGAGGAAGTTCATGTTTGGAATGTTTTGTTGTTGTTGTTGTTGTTGTTGTTGTTTTCATTGGCTTGTAGAACAAATGCCATGGCACTGGTGAGGTCACTGAATGTGAGTGTTTAGAAAGAGGAATGAAGGGGGCTAGGCCAGAGCTCTGGGAGACACCAACATTTAGGAATCCCACAGAGGGAGAGGAGATTAAGGGAGTGTGGTCTGTTGTAAGACACATGAACCAAGTATTTCAAGGAGAACTAGTGCTGAAAATTCAAAAATAGAGTGACAGTTCGGACACCGGAAGTTCTTCAGTGACCCTGACAAGGGCCATCTCAGCAGAGTGGGTGAAGGGAAGCCCCGGCTGGGTGTGGTTAAGGAGAGAGGTGTCTGAGGAAGAAGAGAACAGGGCCTACTCCTTCAGGAATCTTAGGTGTGAAAGGGGCAGATATGGTGCAGCTGCTGGAAGGCATGGAACATCCAAGGAGAGATGTTGAAAGCTGGGGGCTGGTAGAGCATGTTGAGATCCCAGCAGGAAGAGGTTGACAATGCATATGGGAGGGAAGAATGGGTGAGCTGGCCTTTGCTCTGAGTAGAGACACTTTAATCCATGCCAACCAGAGAGGAGGCAGAGAGAAAAGTTTCTTGTTTAAAATACAAGTATATAGAAGAAAAGACTAAAAGGAAACACCAGAATGTTAATCGTGGTTACCTCTTGGAGATGGGGCTATAGGTGATTTTGTTTCTTTCACCTTTTGACATTTTTCCATTTTTTAAACAAAAAATGTAGTTTATTTTTATATTTGGGGAGAAAAATGAATGTAACCAAGATAATCACACACTTTCTAGCGACCCTTCATGCCATCCTTCTTCGACAAGGCAAACTACACAAAACTCCCTGGCCATGTTTGTTTGTAACCAGATTAATTTTCTGTAATGGCAGTTGCCCTACTGATACTTACTGTGGCGTTGGTTACTCTGCCTGTGGAAGGAACCATGCCTCTCCATCTTTGCCACAGAAGTCTCCTTATAGAAACTGGCTCTTCTCTACTCTCCTGTTTATGAGCTAAGAGTGAGGAGAAGAAAGAGGTAAGGAGCCCTTGGCAGATGGACAATAACCATCAAATATTCTTGCAAACTAAGATGTCGGTCTTATTTCAACATCTAAAAACAGGTCACTCTATCTAAAATAATAGCACAGAGAAGTCACATTTATAGCAGAATGAGACAAGATTTCCCACTGGGAACATTTTTCATCAGCTTCCAGATATCTGATTCTTTCTTAAGAGCACACAGGCTCTTACCATGAGAGACTATGGACGCTGAAAAACAACCTGAGGGTTTTGAAGGGGCGGGGGGTGGGAGGTTGGGGGAGCCAGGTGGTGGGTATTAGGGAGGGCACGCATTGCATGGAGCACTGGGTGTGTTGTAAAACTATGAATTCTGTTACGCTGAAAAGAAATGAAATTAATTAAAAAAAAAAAAAAAAGCACACAGGCTCCCTCTCCCCTGCCCAGAACCACGTAACAGAGAGTACCAGGTGGTATGTGTTACTTAAATCTTGCTAACTGTCTTAATAGAATTAGTCCTTTCGATAGGTAAGACTGTGCCTTTTGTCCAACTCATAAAGTACTTTCTTTTTCAAAAAAAATATTTTATTTATTTGAGAAAGAACAAGTGAACGAGAGAGAGAGGACAAGCAAAGGAGGGGGGCAGAGGGAGAAGGAGAAGCAGACTCCCCGCTGAACAGGGAGCCTGACACGGGGCTTGATCCCAGGACCCTGGGATCATGACCTGAGCTGAAGGCAGACGCTTAACCCACTGAGCCACCCAGACATCCCATATACTTTCTCTTGATGCAGTTGCTTTGTAGTTTTAAATCAAAATCTATACTAGAACATAAACTATGTTTTCTTTCATTCTGTTTTTTTTTAAGATTTTATATATTTATTTGACAGAAATCACAAGTAGACAGAGAGTCAGGCGGGGTGGGGGGGAAGCAGGCTCCCCGCTGAGCAGAGAGCCCGATGTGGGGCTTGATTCCAGGACCCTGAGATCATGACCTGAGTTGAAGGCAGAGGCTTAACCCACTGAGCCACCCAGGTGCCCCTCATTCTTTTTTGAATAGGTAACGCATGCATATTGAAGTAATGCAAAAGAGCCGTCAGGAAAAATAGTCTCCTTACTTATGCCCAAAGGCAACCAATATGTCCAGTGTTTTGTGTGTCTTTCTAGAAACCTATTTATATATAAGTAACCAACTACAGCACTAATGGAAAGTTTAACAAGGCTCTTAAACATCATTTTAACATGCTTTATCACTTAAAACATCTGGGATGACTATAATGTTAGAAGCCACTGAAAAATAGTAGGGTTAATATCTTTCTGAAATTTAAGTGTGAGTGATTGGAGAAAAGATTAACTTTCTAAAACCTTGATCCCCCATACCTCTTTCATGGACACATTAATTATATTAAGTGATATGCCTCACGTGCTCTGCAACTAGCTTGTGAGTTTTAATGTAATACTAAGAACTTCACTATTTTTAAAAAAATAGTTTCATTCTCAGTCATCAAGCATATATTAATCTTTAATAAATTTATTTTTTTTAAACTCTCCATCTTTTGACCCACTGATCATTGGTAATATCTGCCATCCCTGTCTTCTAGACCCTTCTTTTTACCCAGATCTCTTGCCTAACAGAGGGTCCCCAAGCTATGGCTTACAGGCCAAACTGGCCTGCCTCCTAGTTTGTAAATGAAATTTTATTTGAACAGAGTCATGTCTATTTGCTCATGTATTATCCCTGTGGCTGCTTTCACACTGTAATAAGGTTGAGTAGTTGTGACGCAGGTCAGATGGCCTTCAAAGCTGAAAATATTTATTTATCTGGTGTTTTTTTTTTTTTTTAAAGAGAAAATCTGCCAATCCCTATTCTAGAGTATGGAATCTCAGTCACAGTAATGAATGGGCAAATAGCATTAGAGAAAAGAAAAATCAAGGAGTGATTTTTAAATGTGTCAATAATGAAATTATAATGGTACAGAGTATCATATTACAACTTGCAAATTATAGACAGTGTCTTTGGGTGTCCATTTATTTCATATGCTTCAGTCCCCAGGCAAAGTAGTAGAGAGGTTTAGAATAGTAGGGAGAAAATAATAGGGAGATTTAGTGCAGAGATTTGGAATAAATTAAGGAAGACGTCAGTATAGATTTTCATCTGCTTTCACATATCATTTTTACAACTTTGTCCTAGCATTGCCACAGATTTTGTGAACAAGTGTGTATCTGTATAGTCCAGATGAAAGCATATCTTTACAAAATTATATGTGAGAGAGGAAGAGCTCTGTGAATGAAAAAGACAATTAGAAATGCCTTGGGGGCTGGGTGACTCTGACATCTGTCACTGCAGTCATGGCCAGAGTTGGCCTGCTGATCTGGCTGGCCAGCCTGGTGTGTGCTCCCTTCCCTACCCTCTTTTCACAACTACATACTTGGCGGAAGGGGCACAAGTGCACATAAATAGAACTGGCCTTCCAGGGCGTACCAGCGAGAGCCTACACTCCCGTGGTACCTCCAGTTGTGACTTAGGTACTGGAATTTAAAGATGGATAAGGAAACTAAAACAAAGCCACTGATTTATGTTTGACGAAGGATTTCACTACCACCCCTGGCGGCTCCTGCATCACCTTAGAAGACAGGGCTTGATATTTACAAGAGTATATTTTACCAAAGTAAAAGCAAATAAAGCTGTTGCATGACAATAGTACAACTGTAGAGGCAGGATAAAAACTTAACATCGGGCAGCAATAGTTGTTTCTTTTTTCCGTGAGCAGAACTGAAATGCAAGTGAGGCCATAATAAGCACCTCGGGGTATTTGTGACCTTTGAACAACGCAGAGAGAAAATATTTATAGTCTGAAACAATGTCTCTCCAGTATGACAGAGTAAATGAAAAATATAATCTGTTTAACAAGCTGTACTTTTCACAAAAGGACAAAAATCTTAGGGGAGAATCGATTCTGACGTTGCTTTTTCCAAGTCTTTCAGAAGTAAAATATTTAATAAAGTAACAAGAATGGAAACCAGTTCTGTAAAATGAAGGCCAAAGGAAAATGTTAGAAGTATGAAATTGTCTTGAAGTATATGTATATATGTGTATCTGTGTGTGTTTACGTGTATATATATATATATATGTGTGTGTGTATCTGTGTGTGTGTACATATATATGTGTATACACACACACACACACACACACACACACCTTTTCTCTGATCATTTCAATTGTTTATAACCAGAGGAAAAAAACAATAAAATTTCTTTGGCTCCATAGTCCATGAACATTTAGTAAAGCAAACTATTCACTCCTTTACCCAAGAAACATTTTGAGAACCTACCATTTGCAAGAATCTGGCCTAGGAGTAAGGGGTAAATCAGTCAACAGATTAGAAAACAAAAAACCAAACCAAAACAAAACCTACTGTGGATCTTACATATCAGAGGGAAAACTTAGACAAAGAATAAAATAAGTCAGTAAATGAGGTAGTATGTTAGATGGCAGTGGGCGCTGGAGGAAGTATAGAGAAAGGGAAGGAGGATTTCGAGTCCTGGCAGGGGTGGGAGGAGTGGATCTGCAGGTGGAGGCAGAGTCTGGAGGTCTCTGAGGTGGGAGTGTGCCAGGTGTTGGAAGCCCTGCCAGGAGGGGAGCAGGGGGACAGTGTTAGGAGACAAGGTCTGACATAGCAGAGTAGGGCTGGGTAGGTTTTACATGGGACCTTTCTCTGGGTGACATGGGACCATTGGAGGGCACTGACCAGGGAGTGACCTATCTGACGTTCTAAAAAGTCACTGTCACTATTTGTAATAATCCAAGTAAGAATAGTGGTGGCTTGATCTTCAAGGAATAGGAGTAGAGGTTTTACCTCAGAAATAGACATTTGAGGTCTGGTTGAATATCTCTCTCTTGAGGAGTTAGAAGGAGAGCAGAATATTGTTCAGTTGTAAGAAATAACACCACCACCACCCCCGCCCCGTATCAAATCAGCAGCCCCGGGCAACCTTTCTAAGCTGTTCTTACAGGTTTTCTGTAGCTTTCATGACCTCCGATTTGTTTTTTCCCCGCCTTTCTTACTGTTCCCAACCTCAGTCAATGGGCCATCCTCTCCTCACCGGAGTTGGAGAGAAACGGAGCCCCAGCAAAGTTTAAGGAGAAGAAAACAAAGTAATCTGGTGATGGCGTGGATATAGGAGGTGAGAGGGAGGCAGATCTCTGGCGTGTGCAGCTAATCAAATGGGCGGGGGGGGGGTCAGTCAGTGAGACAAGAAACGTCAGAGAAGTTCTAGGCTTCGTTACAGAAGTCCGTGCTTTGCTTTCTGGACATTTGGAATTTGAACGCATGGAAGAGGTCTATGTTTCTCAACAATCATGCCCTCTCCAACCTAGTTTCCTCAGCCTCCAGCCTCTCCCACACTAGCGTTCTGCATTCTGGCTGCGACAGATCGCCACTGTCGTGGGGCACATGCCTACATTGCCCTTTCCCACGTGCTGTTCCCACAGACGTGACCACCCACCAGTGACCACTACACCTACAAATACTCTTCCCAGCTCACGGAATCCTGCTCCTACTCAAATACTGAGACTGAGTGCCAAACCTGCCGAGCCCCATTCCCCGTTCCCCAGAAGGGGATTATTGCCTCCTTGCTGTTTCTCTAATACTTGATTTTTACTTCAGTTTTGGCACTTACCAGATGCCTTGTGTTGTTTTAAGTGTTTTTATAGATCCCACTTGACTGAAACTCGCTGAACATAGGGTCTGGATTCCTTTTCACCTACAGTAACCCCGCAGCACTTAGGACAATGCCCTGCCCATAGCAAGGTCTCAATAAATACAGGTTGGATTGAATCGCACAGTTAGATTTTTATTAAAATGACACTGATGTAAGAAGATTCTAAAGGAAATGTGCTTCTGAAATCAATAGCTATCCCTTTCTATAAGCATGTGCTTTTTTGAACTATCAAAAAATTTTGGGCTAACAATGCTACTGTCAGGTATTTAGCATGTAGTTAAATCTAACAAATCATTGTGTACATTTTTAAAAAATTCGATACCAGAAAAATGGAAGTTGACCAGAACAATAGCAGTGATGATTAATTAAATACCCACTAGTGTATAAAATTATAGAAACATTTAGATGTTCTTTTAAAAATCTAGGTATACATCCTCATTTTAAGAAATAGTTAATATTGGGGCATCTTGATGGCTCAGTCATCTAAGTGTCTGACTTCAGCTCAGGTCATGATCCCAGGGTCCTGGGATCAAGTCCCAAGTCTGGCCCCCTGCTGGGTGGAGACTGGCTTCTCCCTCTCCCTCCACCCCTCCCCTCCCGCTTGTGCTTCCTCTCTTGCTCTCTCTCAAATAAATAATTTTTTTAAAAGAAATACCCAATATTATACTAGCAAAAATTCAAAGCTTTTACTTACACAAACTCCAAAGAATTCAGTTTGTTTCAGACAGACATGGATATCATATTAAGGTAGTGACACAGATTGAACTAGACATCTTCCTTTAACAAATAATCATTTATCCTCTCATTTATTCAATCAACTTCTATTATTATCTACTACCTCCCAGCTACTGTTTAGGTGCCTTACGATATATTAGTGACCAAGAGACATGTAAGGTGTTGCCAATTCTTTTAAAATTTTTGTTCATAGAATATAATTCAGTTTTTCATAATCATTCATTACAACTTTAATAGCTTTCAAAGTATTTAACTTACAGAGAAAGCTTTTATACACTAATTGCATGCACCTGAATTAACTGTGAATAACATTTTTTTTGTTTTTTTGTGGGATTTTTTTGTGTGTTTTTTGGGGAATAAAGCAATGGAAGTTTATTAAGTAAAGATACAGAAAAGCTCTCAAGAGTGACAGGGGTCCCGACAGGGCTGCCAGCAAGGACCTTTAGTGTTGGTCTTTTATAGAAAGCTAACCAAGAAAACTTATAACATTTACATCCCTATTGATAACACCTTCAGTGGCTTACTTCCTTTTCAGGGTCTGGTTATTCTTTGTTGGCCACAACTGATTAACAAAGACACCCACCCCACACGACCCACCCTGCACCTGTAGGGCAGTGTGGGGTGGTCCTCCCACGTGAGCAAATATAGTTTTGTCCATTAATTGAGTAGAATTTGAGGCAATAGCCAGTGCTACTGGATTTTAGCATATTCTTCTTCAAAAATGAATCTGTACAAACATATCAGGCCTAGCTCAACTTATCCTAACTTTTTTGTTTATACGTGTATTGTTAACTATTCTGTCAGGATGTGTGTGCTCTGTGTGATCACGGACCTTCCTAGCTTTATCCCAGCTCCAAATTGTCTGAAACATATTGGATGCTGCAGAAATATTTGTTGAATGAATGAATGCAATAATAGATGTTGAAACATGTATAATTTAAGGCTCTCCTTGGGGCTTGGGGGGTGTGTGTGTGTGTGTGTGTGTGTGTGTGTGTGTGTCTCTTGGGGGGAAAAGCCTAACAAACCAGAACAGGAATGGAGATGTCATATCGATCACCTGGTTCATTGTGTTTTGACACAAGGCTGGACACATCACAGGCTTGCTGACCTCACTTTTCATAATTCTTAAAATGAAAGGAAATTGGACTGTAATATATTTAACTGTTCTTTTCACTCTTACGCCCTTTGATCTTATGTACTGTTGACTGAGTCGCTTTTTCAATGTTAAGCTAATTTTAAAGCCGAACAAGGATATAATTGACTCAACTAGTCATGTATCAACGGAGCATAAGAGAGTACAAAAGTGAGTCACTCACTATTGCTATTTTGTTATGACAGCTGGAACTAGTGTGTGTGTGTGTGTGTGTGTGTGTGTGTGTTTCTGCCCTGTTGTCTCCATACCGTGTAAGGCCCAACCAAGTAACAGCAGTGCTGACCATGCTTTCCAGAGCAGCCCATCGTAATGGCTTTGTCTAACAGGAACTGACGGTGCAGGCATACAGATAGAGAAGTATGGAGGGGCAAGTCCAGTGGCCATGAAGCTTCTTCTCCAGTTTAACTGACCTGGCAGAGAGCAGCACTCGGTCCTGATCAGCGAGAGGTAGGAGGGAGGCGTGCGGGAGCCCAGATGTGCTAGACAGCTGTGTATCTTCTCTCCGTGAACTGAACTAAACTTCAGCTCTGTTCTGTAAAGTCAGCCTAAAACACTGCTATGAAAATAGGGAGGAGGGGGAAAAAAGGAGTTTGCTTGTTTCCCAGAGCTACTACCCTCTGGGTATGCATAGGATTTAATAATAAATACAGTGAAATCCTTCACAAGACCTGGGCCCAAATTCTTCCCACTTCTTGCTCAGTTTGAGCTGAGTCCAATGCCATGTATTTACGATTTGTGTTTGTTGAAGGCAGGAGGGTATCTGTGGAATGAGAAGAGGATGGAGACAACTAAATATAAAGTTAGTTTAAATATAAATTTAAAATATAATTAAATCTAAATTAAAAGTAAATATTAAATATAAATACAAATATAGATGAGGCTTGAACCCATGATCCTAAAAATAATGGTTAAAATTTATTAACCGTAGCAGGTGCTGAATGAATCACTTTACATATGTTATGTACTTCACCCCACAACAGCCTTATAAAATAGACTTGTATTATTCCCATCTTATGTCTGAGAAAGCAGAGTAAGTTACGTGCCCAAGGTCACATGGCTAATAAGTGACAGAACCTCAACTGAAATAATAGTAGCTGTTATGTATTAGACATTTTCGTATGCCCATTCCCAAGAAGCATTTTCCATGAAATAATCTATTTTACTTATCCTCACAAACTCTTTTGGTGTTTGCTCTGAGTGGTCTGATTCTAGAGCCCGTGCTCTAGAATGTTACTTTGGTGTCATGAATACCACAATCCAAACCAAGGCAAGGGTTCATATAGCTTCAGAAATAACTTTTGATTTTACATCAACTATCTCAGAATTCAGTTCCATGTGTAATAATTTATCAGCCAATCCATAATCTACTCTGACTTTATACCCATTATTGCTACTGGTTCAACCATGCCCTGGATCCGTCAGCCTCTCTACCCTGGAGTTGAAGAGAAATCTTAGTACAGGAGTCATGTTCTAGAGTAGGGCCAAGCCATCTCCACAGTTACCCTGATAAAGTCTTTATAAGTGAGAAACAAAACAAAACAAAACAAAACCATGAGTTTTTCAGAGTCACAGAAAATGGTTCCTCATTTTCTCTTAGTAATGAAGCAGTTGCCCATCTCCTGGGTAGTACACCTAATCAATCCACAGAACTATCAAGCCCATTAGGTTGACAAATTACAATAGAATTCCAGGTCTGGAAGAGTCAACAGAGATTTTATGATTCAGCTCTTTTAACACCATCAGCCTAGGTAAGATTATTAGCTTTCAGTATTTGCTGGTGATAACATGTCTTTTTAGGAAATGATAGTGATGGATTTATCTTCCCAAATCTAAATAGAAAAGCCTAAAATTTACGTGTTCAGTACAATTTCACTATCCTAATATCTCCTAATATCCTAATTTCAATATCCTAATATTAGGGTATCTCATTTTCAGTGTTCTTTTTATTGAATTTCAAAAGTTCTTGAAATATTAAACATATTAATCCTTTGTCCATCATACACACTGCAAATTTTTTTTATTTTCCTTATAACTTAGGTTTTTATTATACTCATTTATTAAAATTGTTATCTTGCCAAATCTATCCCATATTTTTATTCTCTTTTCTACCTTATCATACTTACAAATTCCATTCCTACCTCATTATTATTATATAACTCTTCTGTATCTTCTCCTAGAACTTTTATGAGTGTATTTTTAAATCTGTAAGTTTGTTAATACACTTGGGCTTTATTTTTACGTAAGGTACATGATTCCCAAATTTTTAACTAGCTGCTCCAGCACAATTTCTTGAATTTTTTTTCTCTACTAATTTGAAATGCCACATTTATAACATGTTCTTAGAATGTATGACCCTAAATTATAAGATATTTACTACTAGAATTCTAACTTTTCTTGGCTGTCCTAAGTGTGATGATGTTTAGTGATAATGTTTATTTTTAGAGTACAGTAAAATGGTTTTTTTCCTTGACTAGACTATGCTACTCCACTCTGTTCTTTCCAGGCTCCCCCTCTTGATTAAAATATTTCTTTAAATTCCCATTACGGCTGGAGTCCAGGCTCACTGAGCACCAGGGCCCCTCTCACTGTTTCAGCGACAGGGCCCTTCCTGAGCATGTCCTATAGCCTGTCTTCAGGTCTCCACATGTGCTCCTCCCTCTTTTCCCAGCAGATAACACCCTGACAACCTCTCCACACTTGGGTACATACATACCAAAGCTAAATTTCATATTTTCCTTTAAAAGTGTGAATCACAGGGGGCACCTGGGTGGCCCAGTCAGTTAAGCATCTGACTCTTGATTTCAGCTCAGGTCATGATCCCAGGGTCATGAGATCAAACCCTGCATCAGGCTCCGCAGTGAACGTGGAACCTGCTGAAGATTATCTCTCTCTCTCACCTTCTTCCCCCCAACCCCACCCCAACTCACATTCTCACTCTCTCTCAAAACAAAACCAAAAAGAACCTGTGAGTCACAGAATTTAATTCTGTGGATATTGGTAAGAGGTCTGAAAGATGGTAGGTCAAGTAGGTTTTGGTGTCAGTTGACTTATTAAAAGGTTTGCCAGAAATCACAGGATATGAACTAAAAGGGAAGGACACAGGATTGGTTACACTAAGAGATATAATGCTTTGCACACTGGCTAGTTGGGTATTTCATACCTCTGTATCCTTGGTACCAGGCATAGAAAGATGAATAACGCTTGGTCTCTGCCCACAAGTTTCTCCTAGTCTGGTTAAAAATGGTGAACATACCTAGTTAAAGGTGAAAGTTTCCCTGCTAGGGGTAAATTCTCTCTCTTGAAAGTCCTGCAAAAGCTTCAGAGAGGGTGAAACTTGAGCCTGACTTTGCATGATAAGTAGAACTTCGCCAGACATGGAAGGAAACTAATTCCAGGCAAAGAAAATGGAATGAGCAAAGCACTGAATTGCAGAATAATTGGCATATTGGAGAATGTTCTGTACAGAGATGATGGTTGATGATGCTGGAAAGGCTCTCTGAGACAAGGCTGTGAAGAGACGTGAATTCCATGCCAAGAAGTCTTTAAATCATGCTGTAGAAAATGCGGAGTCCTCGGAGGCTTTCAATCATTACAATAACAACATCTTTTCTAAGTTTTTGGAAACTAATACCAGAAGCATCAAGAAGGATGAATTCACAGGAGTGGATGGATTCACAGGGGTATTAGCCAGCCAAATATTGATCTCCCAATTCTTCACCACCTGCTTCTTGTAATTCTCCAGGAATAGTCTTTAACTGCCAAACGGACCTATAAAAAACAGATGAAAAATTCAGGGGTCTTCACTTTAATTAAATGGATAATTGGACTTCTTTTTCTGTTTTCTCAAAAATAATATGAGTCTCTTTGGAAATAGGGACATAAGTAAGATGATACCTATTGAACTCAGCAAATACTGAGACCAACTATGTAGAACTCCTGTGCCAGAAACTGTGTGGGGTATACTCTGACTTACTTTATTCAACTAATGTTTATTGAGAATGTACTATGTTTTAAATAATCTTCTTGTTCCCCGGTTATGGGGGGGGAGGGACCAAAGACACATAATAGTCTCACGTCTCTTGGAATTTACAGTGTAGTAAGGTATTCAAATAGTAACTAAATTATCCATACCAATAAGGGCATATCTGTGAATTTTTATAAATGCCATAAAGATGGAGGAACCCAAGAATTGAAAATAGGAGTACAACTGTCCTTATTAGATACAAGTCCTTTATCAGGTACGTGATTTGCTAATATTTTCTCCGAGTCTGTGGCTTTCCTTTTGTTCTCTTAACAGTATCTTTTGTAGAGCAGAAGTTTTTAATTTTAATGAAGTCCAACTTAATGATTTTTTCTTTCATGGATGGTGGTTTTGTGCTGTATCTAAAAATTCATTCCAAACCCAAGGTTATCAAGATTTTCTCCTATGTTATCTTCTAGGAGTTTTATAGTTCTGCATTTTACATTTGAGTCTGTGATCCATATGGGTTAATTTTTGTTAAAGGGGCCTGGTTAGTGTCTAGATTTTTAAATTTTTGCATATGGATGTCCAGCTCTTCCAGCTCCATAGGTCGAAGAGATTTCCTCATCCCGAGGAACTTCACAATCTAGTAAAGGGAGTAAGACCCATATACAAATGATTGGTTGAAGTGATCGAACTAAAATATTTGTTCTGAAGGTTGTATAGAATTGTGCTGAGAAGCTTTAAAGAGGTGGCATTTGAGGTGAGCTGTGAAAAATGAATAAAGTTTCGTCACACAGGTGGAGCTGAGGAGGAACTAATAGAAATGAAGGACAAATCTTACTGACTGTAATGTTGAGAAGAGTGTGGAAGGCAAAGGTGGCAGTGGGGTGGGAGGCCATAGTGGTGGTGGGATGCAATATGGGAGAGGTGATGGTGGTGAGAAATGGTTTGTTCTAGATAGAATTTGGCAGTAGAGCTGATGGAATTTGTATATGGATTGCATGAATGATATGAGAAAAAGAGAAGATCCAGGGACCACTTGAACAATCAGAAGAGGGGAGTCACCACCTACTGGGATGAGACTCATGGGGCAGCAGCAGGTTTGGGGCTGTGTATTCAGGAGCATGGTTTGGGATGTGTTAAGCCTACCAATTAGACTTCCATCTGAAGTGTTGAGTAAGCAGTTGGATGCTTAAGCCTGGAGATCAGCAGAGTTGTCAGTGTGTGGGTGGTAGTTAAAGCAGGAAGTGAATGTAGATAGAGAAGAAAAAAACTGCAAGGTTGAAGCTCCGGAAATCCCAAATGTAATCGAAAGATGAGGAGGAACCAGAAAATGATTCTCAGATGGAGAGGTCAGTGAGGCAAGGAAGGGAATCAAGAGAGGTGTATAAGACACCAAAACAAGTGTATTTAAGAAGGAGTTGGTCAGTGCTGTCAGTCTGTTAAATAAAATGAGGTCTTGGACTTACCCATTGGACTTAGCAGTGTGAGGCCATTAATATTCCTAACAAAAACTGTTTTCATGGGGTGAGAGATGGCAGCCTGACTGAAACTAGTTTTCTTACTGGATGGAAAGAAATTAAGTATAGATAATTCTTATGAGGATTTTTGCTATAAAGCAAGGAAATAGAACAGTAGATGGGGGAAAAATGGAAGTCAAGGAAGGGTGTTGTGCTTGTTTCTTTTGAGACTTTTGAGACAAGTACTATGATAGCTGAAAGGAAAAATTGAGGGATGTTAGGATGAGAGAGGAACCAGTGGTGTCCTTGAGTAAGTGAAAGAAGGTAGAATCTAGTGAACCGGAGGAAGGGCTGGCCGAGGATAGAGGGGGGACAGTTTATCGATAGTGACTGAATTCTTTTTCTTTTTCTTTTTCTTTCTTTTTTTTTTAAGAGGGAGAGAGAACATGAGCAGGGGAGAGGGATATAGAGAGAGGGAGAAGCAGACTCCCCACTGAGCAGGGAGCCTCATGAAGGCCTCGATCCCCGACCCTGGGATCATGACCTGAGCCAAAGGCAGACATTTAACTAACTGAGCCATCCAGGCATCCCAATAGTGACTTAATTTTAAAAGAACCAGTGTTGACAGGAATGTGGAGAAAAAGGACACCTCGTGCCCTGGTGGTGGGAATGCAAACTGGTGCAGTCACTGTGGAAGACAGTACGGAAGTTCCCCCCAAAACTAAAAATAGAACTATCATATAATCCAGTAATCACACTACTGGGTATTTACCCAAAGAATACAAAAATATTAATTCAAAGGGATACATGCACCCCTATGTTTACTGTAGCATTATTTACAATAGCCCAAGTGTCCATCAGTAGATGAATGGATAAAGAAGATGTGGTATTATTCAGCCATTAAAAAAGAATGAAGTCTTGCCATTGAGGACAACATGGATGGAGCTAGAGAGTTTATGTGATACTAAGTGAAGTAAGCCAGTCAGAGAAAGACAAATAACACGTGATTTCACTCATACATGGAATTTAAGAAACAAGACAAACAAAGGGAGAAAAGAGACAAACCAAAAACAGGCTCTTAACTATGGACAACAAACTGGTGGTAGCCAGAGGCAGGTGGGTGGGGTGTGGCTGAAATAGGTGAAGGGGATTAAGAGCACATTTATGGTGATGAACACTGGGTCATATATGGAATTATTGAATCACTATATTGTAGATCTGAAATGAATGCAACACCATATGTTAACTACCCTGGAATTAAAGTTTTTTAAAAAATAGTGACTTAATTCACTAAGCAAAGTTTGCTGAGTAAGTGGTATGGTTCTTATTATTCCTCACAGTCTACTTACTCCTTTTACTAATGGACAAATTGAAATGCTTAACAGTACAGTCGACCCTTGAGTAACACAGGTTTGAGCTTCATGGGTTCACGAGCTTCAAAAATATCTGTATGCAGATTTTTTTGATAAATACAGCATAATACTATATTTCCTCTTTATGATTTTCTTAATAGCATTTTCTTTTCCTAGCTTACTTTACTATAAGAATACTATATATATATAAAAAACAGAAAATATGTGTTAATCAGTGTTTATGTTATCGGTAAGGCTTCTGGTCAACAGAAGGCTATTAGTAGTCAAGTTTTGAGGACTCAAAAGTCATAGTTGGGTTTTTGACTGTGTGGGGGTTGGCACCTCTAGCCCCATGTTGTTTCAAAAGTCTACTTATCTCCAAAAATAAACATTGAAGGTACAGTTTTGTTCAAAATACCAAGTAGATGCTACTTTCATGTCCAGAAAAGTTGAAACAAACCCTGGTGTTTGTCTCAGCCTCTTCTTCAGCCTTCATGTCAAATCAAGATCCTCTGGCTGTTATCAGAAGTTGCTGAAACGTTTTTCCTTGAAAATAACTTCCCAGTGCCTGAAACCCATTTCCTTCATCCATTTAACCATTTGAAAATCCACAGTGGAGTTGATTTTGCATTCCTCTTAAATTCTGCTGAATAATAATTTCTAATGTTACCATTGCTTAGCCACCAATGGCCTGACACGGTCTCAGACACCATTGGGAATCTAATGAATTCACATCTCTCTGACTCACCACTTTGTAACAGATTAAATCACAATGTGGAGGAAGCTTTAAAGCAAATTATATATAGGAGAGTTCTTGATAGAAATAATGAACTCTTTTCATCATCGGTGAAGGAAGTTTGACATGTTGTAATTTTCCTATAGAGAGGAGAAAACAGACCAAATATATTAGGCTATTTTCTGGGAAATGGTTAGCATTGAATTTAGGAAAATCAGCTTTATAGAAGTTTTGTAGTCTCATATGTATCTAAAACTTACCTCCACTGTGATCAGTAATAAGTTCTCAAGTCAGAAGGGGTTTCTCTCTTTGTACTGCTCTACAGACATGAACGCATTCACACCAAGAAAAGTAACTTCAATAGATCACTAATGTCCAGTCTGAAGGATGTAGACGATTTAGCAACTCTAGAAGTTTTGGATGAGGTAAGAGACTCGGTTTAATTAAACCTAAACATTCTAGATTTTGTTTAATTTATAGAAGTGATGTGCGCAGGAGGCTGTTGGAATATCTGTAAGCTTTGCTTGTCTCTTAGCTTCCTGATTATCTCTCCTATCTTCACTTTGAATATGTGTAACTCAGATTTCCAGATCTGATGTCCACTTTTCTTTCATTCTTTCTTTCTTTCTTTCTTTCTTTCTTTCTTTCTTTCTTTCTTTCTTTCTTTCTTTCATAGTCAGATTACAAAGGTGTGGATTCCCAGTACTGTGAGTTGCTTGTAAGTTACAGACCCTTCCTACCCTGAATTCATTCTGGGAGTCTCAGAGGGATGATATACAGAGGTTGGAAAATGGTCTGCCTCCTACAATCTCCACATAGCATTTTTTCTATTTTCTCTTCTGCTCTATTTTCTCTTCTGCTATTTCCCCTCTATTTTCTCTTCTGCTACACTCTTACCCAGAGGCCTCTAGGAAACCCTGAGAGCCTCTCTTACAATGACCATTGTCCCCCTCGTGGGATCCCAAAGTCCCTACTCTCCCAGGGCTAGCCCATTAGGGCACAGAATTCTGCTTGAAACTCCTTATCCCAGTGATCTCAGAACTATTTCAAGCATCTCTTGTGAAGGTACAAATGCAAGCCAGTAAATTACAGTTTCAGTCTCCCTTCCCCTCATCTCCCTTTATTCTGGATAATCAGATCATTAGAGAAATAAATAGCTCCTTTTCAGTAAAAGGTTATCTATCCTTCCCGATCAACAGGGTTCTTTAAATACATCTAATAAATGCCTGAGATTTGCTTAGAAATTCAACAAATCAGGAGATATTTTCTGAACAGAGGTAGTCATTTGGTAAATTTAGGGTTGCTTAAACAACTCGAGTACTTCCTCAAAATAATCTTTCTTGAGAACATCAAACATCTTGTAATCAAGTAGTGTTTGCAAGTGAAAGATTGCCAGCACCTTTATAAATCTTTTCATACCAAATTCTCCAATCATGGGAGTTTCTAGGCTTGTGGATTATAAAGAAGACTTTGCTCATCATACTGATGACCTATATGTTAGACACGGGTCTTGTTTGTTTCTGTTGTCTGTGCTTTTGTTTTTGTCTCATTTTTGAGCTATGATCTTCTGCTCTCCTCTTGTGTCATACTGTAAATGATGATTTCTCACACTATTAAAATTGATTTCATGTATTCACAATTTATCAACTATGAAAGTTACTTTTCTGAACTTTTTGCTGTGTCTCATAAAGCCAAATGTGTCAGCAAAGGGCTAGGACATTCTACAGAACCACTAAATAACCTTTATTTGCAATAAAGTCATGTTCTCTGTATCTTCCCCTTCCTTATCTATTGGTCTTTCTCTTTATGTCATCTTCTGCATTTACTCATTTTCTGGAAGGTTCTCTACACATAATACCTGTGTAATATCTCAGATGGCCTTTGGAAAACACAGAGAACAATGCCATCCCTCTATGGCCCTCAAAACAGAAAATGTCTGTCAGGTGGAAAGATACTTGCTGACCCAGTGTTAGACTCCGTGTGTCTATTCCTTTCTGATCCTCAGTCCAAATTCCAGATGTTTAATTTATTACTGTCTACATTTTAAGTTGTAAGACCTTAAATGATTTTTAAGAAAAAAATTATTTTTGTTTTATTTTAGGATACAGTCTCAGAACAACTTGAGAAGTGTTATTGCAGAGATCAGATTTATATGTATGTGGGAGATATACTCATCGCTCTGAACCCTTTTCAGAGTCTGGGTCTTTATTCCACACAGGTATGTGGCATGGTTTGCATTCTTCTACTTTGTACTAATAATTATACTATTCAGATTTTAAATTAATTTAGATGAGGCCAAAGATAATTTCATTCAAGTGCCTTGAAAAAACAAGTAATTACTGTTAAAACAGAGAGATGGAAAAAATAGGAAGTGAATCAATCTGGATGTGGTTCCTGGTCTTCCTTCCTCCAAAACTCTATGGCAGAAGAGTTGAAACTCCTTATCCCAGTGACCCCTATGGCAGACTACTTCCAGTCACTGGTAACTGGTCTATACGATGCATCATATTAATAAACAGATGCCTGCAAAAGTACAGAGTATTGTCTCCCTCTGAACCAAGTATGGGAGAGTCAAGAGTATAATTACATTGTCTCGCAGGTAATATATACTTAGTGGCTATGAAACTTGTCATTATGAATTAAAAAATTCCTTTTGACATATTGGTTTTTAGTATCAGGTAGTGTGTGTTTTATGAATATGAGTATATGATTACCCATTATTCAAGCCCTAATGGTTTAAATATAGAACAGTTTTCTGGAATTAAGTTAAGCTGTCTTTCATTTTTAATTGGACCTATTCTCTTTTAGCAATTTGTGTATTCTAGAAAATCAGTTAATATTATGATTAATAGCTTTTTTATATGTGAGAAATAAATAATTCTCTCATTCTTTACCACCTTAAAATTTTCAAGAATAATGATAAATTAATGAGCCTTGAACTTAAGTTCCAGAAGTCTGGGCTTTCATTAAATTCTGTTATCAGTTAACTTGGTGATTTGGACAAGTCAGATGACAGACTATATGTCAAGTGATGTGAAAAGAAAAAAGTGGTGATCATATGTCAGACAGGATTTTATCCAGGGAATAGTCAACAAAATGATACTTGGTTGTCTTATTTATAGTATCTTTTTATTTAAATAGATAATAGTATTTTGAAACATTAAGTTCTGCTCTGGAAGTGGTTATGCACTTCCAAGAGTCTTCTTTTAAATACTTCTACCAGAGTGATATATGCTATTATGTTACATCATATATCTGGGCTCTTTTATGTCAAGGCTTTATTTTATATAATTGTGCATGCATGTGTGTATAGTATGTGTGTGGAGTGTGTGTCATGTTTTGGTGGTATGAAAATGTATTTTGACTTGTTTTGCTTTAAAAAATAGGCAGTTCTGCCTGTAAATAATCTAGGACTTAAACAAAAACAAAAAGGAAAGCCCCACAATATGTGTTCTTTTTAACCTTTAGCATTCCAAACTATATATTGGAGCAAAGAGAACTGCCAATCCTCCTCACATTTTTGCAATGGCTGACTTAGGATACCAGTCAATGGTAACATACAATTCAGATCAGGTAAGGAGAGTCTCCCATCTTAGAAATTCCCCTCTTAGCTTCTCGTGTGTGAGCCACATCTTGTGAGGATAAAATCTTCTCATGGTTTCCTTTTCTCACTGTGCAGTGCATTGTTATTTCTGGAGAAAGTGGTGCTGGAAAGACAGAAAGTGCTCATCTTTTGGTTCAACAGCTGACGGTTCTTGGAAAGGTACAATGTTTTCTCTATCCTAAGAGAAATATTTGTTATATTTCAGACCTAATATAGCTGATTGGATTAATGTTCACTGATTTCCACGTTAAATAAGGTACAGAAATTATAAAACATGCTTGCTCTCTTCTGTGAGTTTAAAATATAACAAACAGTAGAAAAAGTGTATGCTCTGTTTTGAGGGTATTCTAACTTTTGTCACTCTTAGTAGGGAAGGCTTTATAAATGTGATTTTCTCCCTTTTTATCCCCAGTACATTTACTGAACACTCTCTTTACTTTTTTCCTTTTGTTGCTTGAAGGTTCATATACAAAAATCAATTGTATTTATATATGTTATATACATTATAAACGTATATATAATACAAAAGTTAATTTGCATTATGTATATATAAATATATCTCAGCAATAATCAACTCATTGAAAACAGAAATTTAGAAGTCTCATTTACAATAACACCAAAAATTAACTATTTAAATCTAAGTCTTATAAAACATATGTGGAATTCATATGCTGAAAAGTAGAAAAAACTGATAAAAGAAATCATAGAATGGGACGCCTGGGTGGCTCAGTTGGTTAAGCAGCTGCCTTCGGCTCAGGTCATGATCCCAGCGTCCTGGGATCGAGTCCCACATCGGGCTCCTTGCTCGGCGGGGAGCCTGCTTCTCCCTCTGCCTCTGCCTGCCACTCTGTCTGCCTGTGCTCGCTCTCTCTCCCTCTCTCTCTGACAAATAAATAAATAAAATCTTAAAAAAAAAAAAAAAAAGAAAGAAATCATAGAATACCCCAATAAATGGAGAGATATACCATGTTTATGGATTAAAACACCCATATTATTATGCCAAATCTTCACAAATTGATCTGTAGATTCAGTGCTGTTATAATAAAAATCCCAGCAGGGTT